>QJPP01000718.1:0-189916 GCA_003996215.1 Jaltomata sinuosa
AAGAAGAAGCAGACGACACAGAAGGAAGAAGTAGAAGAAGAAGAAGGAAGAAGAAGAAGGAAGAAGAAGAAGGAAGAAGAAGAAAGAAGAAGAAGGAAGAAGAAGAAGAAGGAAGAAGAAGAAGAAGAAGAAGAAGAAGAAGAAGAAGGAAGAAGAAGAAGAAGAAGAAGAAGAAGAAGAAGAAGAAGAAGAAGAAGAAGAAGAAGAAGAAGAAGAAGAAGAAGAAGAAGAAGAAGAAGAAGAAGAAGAAGAAACAAAACAAGCTTCCAAACTCCTGGCGAATGAAGGCAACCACAAACCTAGAGTATCATTAGAACCCAAGAATAGGCTTGCTAGTCTCAACACGCACAACCTGACCACGTACAATACATCACCGTAGATTCTTGAACTTACTCCACTACATTTGTCCAACCAAGATAGAAGAAATTTCAAACCATGAAGAGCACCGGTGAAATCAAGATTATCCAACCTAAAACAGAGGTTAGCCGAGGACTAGTTGTCCAAGGCCAATAGCTGCCTCTGAAACTGAAGTAGAGAAACTAAGTTGCCCGCACCCACTGCCTCCCGGTACTAGGATGCGGCAACTAAATAGAAACTTCCACAAACCATTGATGTAACCTGCCAAGCCATGATTCTAAAACCAAACCCCAGTTTACCAACCACTTCCTTTGTCGAACCCATATGCTGCCAATGAACCCTTAGGAACCGAAGGCAACTAGGCTTGAATATGCAAGTTTCCAAATCCGTAGTTGTTAATGAAACCTCAAACCAATCAAAGGAGAAGCTATTGCAATCTGTAGTCGTTCGAATCAAGTTACCAACCCATAACCCAAGCAAACCTTTATCATCATCTCAGTCAACTACTAAAACACATAAGCACAAACAAGGAGTCATCTCCCTCATTTATCAACTAAACAAAACCTTTCCATAGCATATACTGAACCTTACAACTTCTTTCAAAAATAAGAACCTGGAACCATTCCCATAGCACCAAAACTTACATTGTCAAAACTCAACAGGACAGGAAAAAATAGGTTGGATGCCCGGTTCACCCAGAATATTACGAATATAACTCACCCACGAGGGTACGGTCAACACTTAGTCAAAAATGCTAAAGCCAAACTCAATCACAATACCAAAATCAAAAGCTCATCTAGAGACTATGATCGATATTCATTCTGACTGGAATTAGGGAAAATGATAAGACAACCCAATTAAACATGAAACTGAGGGAGACTACGGGAATAACCCACATACTTGCCAACCTCTTCAACCAACAAAACAAAGAGGTTCGATTCTAATCACACAAAAAGAACAAAACCAATCTATGCATGCTAGCATAACTAATATCTCCCAACTAAAGACAAAAGCTCAAACTTCAGCATAACTACCGGTATCACATCGAACCAACATCAGAACCTCTAGAAAAAGCTAGGAAACAGGCTAGGCAACAACAATCTAAGACCGCTCAAGAGGGAAGACTCAACACAAGCCTAGAGCCATAACGAAATAGGAAACAAACCCAACTAAAAGGAGACTAACAAGAACTACCCACAGGCTACAACTCTGGGTAAACACCCCCCAAGGACATCTCACCCCATCCACTACTAAAGAATAAACTACCAATAAAAAAAACATAGATACTACAACTCAAGTAGTCAAACAACTAAACAAGTAACAGGTAGGCATATAAGAAAATAAATGAGAGAATGTAAGGAATCACAATGCGAGCATTACTATCACAAGCTGAAGGTAACATGAGCCTTACCTGGAGCAACAATGTCAGGAACCTCTACCTCTGGCCTATTAAGAGGAGAATCAGACTTATGGTGTCTAACAATAGCCAGAGTAGTCGAAGCTGAAAGCTCTGTCATCCTTTGACGGGGATAATCTCTAGCATAATGTCCTATCACCCCAAAACTATAGCAACCCAAAAAAGCTCTACTTTGATGTACAGTGCCTGTTGACTCTGGATGGATACCTGAACCACCTGGCTGAAAGTCACCTCTAACCATCCGGGGACCACCCCTGCAACCCCACACACTACCTATCACTGCCTGGGGAGTACCCTAATTTTGGCCGGTGGAACTGATGCCCTGGGAGATAACACCTGTTGACCCTGCTAACTGGAAGGCGGAATCGTGGGACAATCCCTAACCAAGTTCCTATGCTCCTTGCACCACTGACAAACCTTGCCAAGTGGAGTCTGATGGGATGATCCTACTGGACCTGACCGGCCACCAAGGCCTGCACACTCTAAAGGTAAATATCGAAGAATATGATCCGTACCCTGCCTACTCTGCTCAACATGCCCTACACAACCACTCTCTGGAACTCGTGGAGCAACTAAAACTGGACTGGTAGATAATAAGCAATGGAACCAATTTGTGGTGGAGAATCCCCTACCTCGAGTCTGAGAACCTCGGAAACTATCCTGGCAATTACTTTTCTTAGCACTACCTCCATAAGCCTCACGGCATAAACCCTCAATAACCTAAGCATGATCCACTACCTAAAGGAAGGTAGTCCCAACTGTAACCAAATGTTCGGTCGCCAAATAGAGCGGTGAAATCAAATCTCCAACAAAACTCTAAACCCTATCAAACTCTGAAGGTACAGCCCTAGTAGTATGCCTAACCATGTCATGAAATATCTCCTCATACTCTAATACTGACAGAAAACCCTGCTGAAGAACTGGTATCTCAACCCTAGTTGAAGCACTTCTCATAGAACTGGGTACTGAAACACCCACCATAGACTCAGAGTCCTAGTCACGGTGTCCTGAAGAACTGGGATAACTATAAATCTAATCGGAGGCTAGGCTGACCCCACACCCCCTATCTGATGTGGCAAACCCTCACTCTGAAGTCCTGGCGCTGACGGAAGCACTGAGGCAACAGGCACAGAAGCCTCAACACCAATCGTTGTCAAACTCATCTTAGGCATCTGAGAAGGGATGAAACAATTGATGTTTAGAAGTCAATAGAGCCAGGAACACACGCTAAGGAGCCAAGAAGATGAAATTTTCCTAAAAATACCCTGTAGCCTCCAACAGATAGGATACGAATGTCATCGTACTGATCTGCGAGACTCTACGTAGACACTTGCTTCTGTACCACAACATTGGTGAACCTAGAGCTCTGATACCAAGCTATCACGACCTAATTTCTCAGGTCATGATGGCACCTATAACCCCCCAAGTAGGCAAACCAATCCCCGTTGCCCGGAATGGTTAGTAATGGGCTACTACTCAACCAATTACACACAACAAGCAGAAATAAGTTAAAGCTGAATATAAAAGATAAGACACGCGGAAGTAACAACCTGAAATATATATACAAATGATACTACACCAACCCCAAGACTTGGTATCGACAATACAGAAGCTTCTAGTAGAATACAAGTTCTAGAAGTAACAAAATAAAATATAAATCTGTCTCTGAAAGTACAAGGAGAAACAGTATAATAGATAAGATGTAGACAAGCCTCGACCGTTAGGCGCTCACCCTAGTCTCTAACCTCCCAAAAGCTGTACGAGTCTCCAATGCGATCAACGGTGAAATCTCAACTAATATTTTCACCAGAAAGATGCAGAAGTGTAGTATGAGCACAAAGACAACGGGTACTCAGTAGGTCTCATCGGCCGACTGAGCGCATATAAGATATAAAAATAGTAAGTAGCTGATAGCAAGAAAGTAGTCACCGAAGCAATAGAGAAAGAACAAGGAACTAGCACGGAGAATAGACAACCAAGAATTATAAGCATACAATGCTATCACAGAAAATAATATACACAAGAAACAGGAGTAAGAAAGAGGGATGCACCTGCGATCCTTGCAACAATAGTATATAAAAGGAGAGAGAGAGATTTAGGAACATGGTGGTATACCAATAACCATAAGTAAAAGGAAAAGAAGGAAAGCAGTATAACATACCCAAGATGGAATCAACAAGCATAAGGAAATCATTACACCAATCCAACTTCAAGATAGCATAAACAGGAATCCACCTCACAAGTACAACCCTGGGATGGAATAACTAACCCTCAATAACCGAGAAATACTACTCAAATCCTAATAAGAATGGAACCAGAAACTCACAATCTGCTCCGAAGGCCACACAAAAGTGCCTCAATAAGATAGGACGCCCTAGCCCTCTCAATAATCACAATCCCACAACCAGATCCTCAACAGGCTAATAATCGCTAAATCACCAAGAAACAAGGACCATAACCAGCTCTATAAAGCGACAAGAGTAATCTAAACTACCTACAGTCCCAACAGCCGCCTATACAACCGAGGAACGTAATCAAGTGAAAAACAAACCTTCTGGACGCCCATACAACTGGAGCATACACTAAACACACAGCAAACAAGGGTGGAATTTTATTGAAATATTCATGATGATGATAATGATAGAACCGGTAATAGTAACCCTATATGCACCTTCCCTCGGCACTTCGGTAGGAGGACCCATGGTGGGATATACCCACTATACACCATCTGACACCGTATAACCCTTCTCTGGCATGCTCGGCCCTTTGGTCAGGTCCTGGAATGGTAGGGCTTATAGAGGTCCCTCACTACATACAGTAACCAATGCAAAACTTCAGAGAACCAAAGCTTCAAAGTATGTGCCCGGAATTGAACTGGGTCTAAAATAGTAGTATTAATATTAAATGACCCTCTCAAAGGGTGCTCGAAGTATACCCAGGTATAAATCAGTGATAAAAGTCTCAATAACCCTCTCAAAGGGCGCCCAGAGCGTATTCGGGTCTAGATTAGTAAGAAATCAGGTCTAGTGCTCTGCCCAGCAGAGCCTAGTGCGAAATCATCCATAATCCCATGTCATCATTAGATTATACCAAAAAGGGGCCCTCAGGGCCATGCAAGTTTAGGAAAAATTGTCCATAGTGGCTCGCAGCCAAAATCGAAGTAAAACATGTAGGGAAAATCTTTTTCATGGATGATATGCTCGCACACAAATATAAATTAGCCCAACAGCTCACAAATATTCTACCGGCCTTGCACAGGCTCAACAGCTACTCAGCAAACATAACCAGCCTAAAAGAATATCTCTATGTCTAAGACTAGCAGACATTCCCAAAAAACCCACCATCTATATTCAAGAGTCAATACAAGGTCACACAAGACCACAAGGGTGATATACAATACTACACGAATACTACAATCAACGTATGAAATAAACAAACAGAAAAGGCAGACAAGGTCTGGGGTACCAACCTCTAAAACCCCACCCAAGGATGTTAATTAATACAGTTCTAGGTAGGGAAAGTCATAACCTACCTGTCGTCCAACGAATAGCTGCGGGGATGGCGTCGTCCAGGCTCGAACTGCTCCGAGAAGCTCCAATTAAGAAAACTAATATCAAAATAGTTATCTACACGTCAAAACAAGACTAACGATATCCATAATGTCATAAATATAATCGGGTCAAAATCTGGGTCACAAACGAGCCTGTGGGCCCCGCAACCCAAACCAGAAATGGAAAACACCATAGTTTTCAACACAATTCCGGGAGCACATGCTCAAAAATTGAGCAGAAACAGACAACAATTGGGGCTCAAAACAGCCCGCTCAAGCCAAGAACTAAAAGAGGAATTTCAAGAATTAATTTCGAAAATTAATCAAAGGGACTTACCACCATGAGAAGACGAGCTAAGAAAGTGAGAACTCCTAATCCTTGATCATGCAAAGCTCAATAGGGAATATTGTATAAGGAATTCCAATCTTTAAGAACCAACAACAATGGTGGATTTTTTAAGAAAACAAGAGAAGAAAAGGGTCGGGGAAGAAGACTTACCAATTGTCGAGGAATCACGGATTATAGAAGAACAATGATTTCCCGAGGTTAGGGAATGATTTGGAGCAGTTTAGGGAGAGTTTTATGTGACTTAGAGGTGTGGGAGTTGAGAAATAGTGGCTGGAAACACGAAGGGCTCAGCTTAAATAGCTGCTGGAATTTACTCTTCGCGAACACGGCCTGCCCTCTGCGAACGCGAAGAACAAAAATGGGGCGGCTGGAAAATGGCTTTCGCGAATGCGGCCAGCCCTCCGTGAATGCGAAGAACAAAGATGGGGTGGCTGGAAATTGGCCTTCGCGAAC
This sequence comes from Jaltomata sinuosa, assembly GCA_003996215.1. NCBI lineage: Eukaryota > Viridiplantae > Streptophyta > Magnoliopsida > Solanales > Solanaceae > Jaltomata > Jaltomata sinuosa. The sequence continues at coordinate 6,127 of QJPP01000718.1, forward strand.
GCGGCCACCACCTCGCGAACGCGATAAACAAAAGGACCCATGACAGCAACCAGCTGTCAAAGCAGATTTTCCATACTTTGGGTCCCCGGGAATGCATTCGGGTTCTCACAAACACAAACGACCTGAGTTGTTTGACTAGAAAAATCCCATCGAAGGTCAATTTAATGAAAAGTGGGCCCCACGCCCAACATCAACCTTAGGCCAACTATATCCAAAACGGAAGCCAATGGCCAAAATAAAGTTTGGAAGCCTCGAGACCCAAGCCAATAGTCCCTCTAGACTAAACTCGATATTCCAAAGCTAACAGTGCTGATAGAATTTCCATCTGATGCCGTCTTCTCTAAATGTTGACCAAAGTCAACCAAACAAGCCCAATTGGCCTGAAAACACAGAACGAGAGAGAAATCCAAGCCGAAAGGCTCCCGAATTCCAACTAAAGGTCCCACTAGACCAATGTTCATGCTTCAGAGCTAATGAAACTGTCGTAATTTGATTCCAAGCACGTTCACCCAGAATGTTGACTGAAGTCAACGATTTCAAAATCTATAAGCTCTAAAACAAGAAATTCCCAACCAGAACAAACAAACGGCCCGAGAACTAAACTACTATTCCCAGCAAGCCATAAATAACTTAGGGCCACTACAGGAAAGCCCTAACGGTACAACAAAGGCAAAAATGCATAAATGACCGAAAGGGTCATTACACAGGGAGTTCCATCTTTCTTCCTTTGAGCTAAAATCATTGAGGCCAATGCTTCTTTATAGGGAGGGGGTGGGTCTTACTTGATTTTTGTTGGTTGCCCATGATTGGGCTTGAGATATTATTTTTATCGCCCTCGCCGGGCCTTGTTGTTCTTTTTAGCTCTGCTAGATTTTTGGCCCTCTTCCAGCATATTTTGGATGATTGTGATGCTTATTGCCCTCGTCGGGCCTTTTTCTAATATTAGTTGTTTTGATCTTAATTGTGCCCTTGTCGAGGTTGATTTTTGTTTTGTTTTGTTGAGTTGTCGGGTTAGTCTTACACGCCCTATTATTTTGCTACCCGTGCTTTGCAAATGCGCTAAAGGCCTACGCCAAGGCTTGTTTTAAATGAATCATGAGCAAAAAATATGGTATCGCCTTATTGATAGTAGTTTAGCAATAAACTTCGAGGGTTTTCTTAATACCACGGTTCTTTCCCAAGGAGCAAAAGTTTTGTGGATTTTCTTTTTCTTTTGTTTTTGATGTCAAACCGGGTTGGTGTTTTCCTATGATAGATTGAAAGGAAACTTTCTTAAGGTAAAATGCCAAGTTTTAGTTTATAATTGAGTCCGTAATTGTTTGTCTCGAAATGGGCCCACCAAAAAAAATTATTGGCAAGTTGTTTTTGAAAATAAAAGGGAGAAGGGAAATTAATTTTTGAGGAAAAGAATTCTCTTGACATGACTTGTGAACTCTTGCTTTGGCTTGATTGACTCACAAACGAGTGTGTAATGAACTCAGAATAGCTTGTCGAAACTCATTTGTCCCGATTGATTTTGAGACTAATGAGAGTGTCTTGTGGCATGATGCCTTGTGTGGTGAGGCTTTACTTTGATTCTCATGCATGCGTGTCATCTAAATCTTTCCCCAAATGTGATTCAAGGAAAAATGCTAGGTGTAACCGAGCTTGAAAAATGACCTTAGGCCCTTTTTGATAGCCACTTCACCCAAATGACTTCCCTCAACATCAATCCTAGTGAATCCCTTTGAGCTTATGACCATTCTTTGGCACCTTGTTTAATACCTTGACCTTTTTGGAACCTCTATCTTGGCACCCATCCTCACTCATTGCTTCAAAGTGAAATATAGGCTAAAAGCCTAAGTTTAGGAGGGAAATAAAAAGGCAACATAGGGAAATTCCTAAGTTTGGGGGTGCATGTGATCAAATAAGAAGAAGAAAAGGAATGCACTTCAAGTGCAAGGTAGCATCTGAAGTTTGAATTGAAAGTTGCTCCAAAAGTTCAAACCAATGAGCAAAATGAAAAGCAAGAATAGGTGCTACCAAATGGAGAATACAAGGAGTTTGAATGATCTTAATTGAAAATGAGAATCTTGGGTTGTGTGAGGGAGAAATAAGGCAAAGTTGACATTTGAAAATGTGATGTTCGAAATGACAACAAAGAGCATTAGGGAGGTGTAGTCACTTGTTTAAATCCTCACCTTAACCCTAGCCAACATCGTAACCTGCAAGTCCTTGGTGATTCCAAGCTTGGCTACCCTAGATTAGTGGTAATTTACATGAAGGGCAAGCCTATGGGTTCGATGTGTGTGCACTTGAACTTCTTTGAGAGAGTGAGATTCATCTTGGTTCTCCTATAATACCTTTGTTTTGAAAAATTGAATGATTATGAGTGGGAATCTCTCTTATGGTGATTGGTATCATGCACTCAAATTAAAACATAAAGTCTCTATTTCAATTGAGAGGAATGAATGAGACAAGTTGTGTGCCGAATCTCGAGGCAAATATTGATGGTCCATGCCAATGACTGGAGAAGCTTAAATGTCTTGTTTTGAATGACAAAATTTCCCTTGATTTTGAATGAAAAATTATGTAGTTTTTGAAAAGAGTTTTTTAAATGGCCAATTGCCTTGATTTTGTGGTGGTTCAAATTGAGATAAGCATTAAAGTTGAGTCTTTTTGTTTTTTTTTCTTGATTTTTAGTATAGATTAGTATTTTGTGCCTTAATTGAGTCTAGAACATAATTCATTCCTTGCCTTGTGAGTATCTTGCTTGAGGAAAAATAGTAGTTCAAGTTTGGGGGTTTGATAAGTCGGCAATCTACTAACTTATTGAGCCTCTATCCATGAATTATTGCTATGTTTTGAATAGATTTAGAGGTTCTTATGGCCTTTATTGATGTCTATGCAGGTACTTGTGATCAAAGATGGAAAACAAGGAAATAGACCCAAAAAGAGCTTAAAAGGAGTAAAGTGTGAAGTGATCGGAAAAGATGGAGATTCTGCCTTGAGATGCAGTGCTTTTGTGACATGGATAAGCCTTGGTGCGTTCTGCACCTCCCAATGCATGGAGCTGTGAATCGACTGAAGGATCTTCTACAAGGTGCAGCTCTTGTGCGACGCGCACAACTTATGGTGTGAACCACACCTCCTTTGCATGACAACTCCCAACTTAGCTGAGTCACTGGTCCAACTGAAGAGGTGTGCGATGTACACATTATTATATGCAAACCGCATGTCGCGCCACACACCACTGAAAGGGAATTTTTTTCCAGAAATTTAGTGACATTTTGGGAAAGTATTTAAACCCAATTTAGGCATAATTGTAAGAATAATTTAGTTTTGAATACTCTTGAGTAAATTTAGCCTTGAGAACAAGTTTCCTCTCTATGAAGAAGAATAGGGTTTCAATCAATTCTCTCTTCTAATTCTTAGTTCACCATTTGTGTACAAAAACTGAGCTTAGATATTGAAATTACACTTGAATGAAGAGGAATTTGACTTACCCATTTGGTATATCTCTTTCCTTTAGTATGAGTAGCTAATTTCATTGTCTAGGGATGTGTTAATAATGGGTGCTTGACAAATGGGTGTGGGTATTGCTAATTCTTACTTATAATTGCTTATTTTACATGGGTCTAGTAGTTTCACCAAGTTTTAATCCTAAAATTGGTGGTTGCGAACATTAATTTTCCTTACTTGGTTATGTTGTTGCTTGAAATAGGAACTTGGACTTCCATTTAGACTGAGGCTAGAATGGCTCATATCGATGGAAGCACCCATTTAAGGGTCTAAGACAGAAATGGTATGACCTCCCTAAGCTTTAGCTTGGTTGTTTGTAGTTAAACCAATAGTGCTTTAATCGATACTATTGGACATATGGTTGTTGATTGAGAGATGAACAACCATACCTTGAACCAAGTCTACTTATGCCAACGAGCAAGTATTCGGGTGAATTAGCAATCACCCTACCCCACATTAGATCCCTATTGGATACATATCCTTAGTCCGCTACTCTCATTTGTACACCTATTTACTTTATTTCCTTGCTTGAATTGAGATTGTTGTGACAGAATCCTAATTCACCCCAATCATTTACTTTCGTGTTTTAGACATTTACTCTCTTTGTGAAGTCATTTCAATACAATTATCATTGTTCTATCTACAAGTCTCTGTGGGTACGACCTCGACAACCGTTGGGTACTTATAAATGCATTTTGCTTGACTATCATCGATACCTCCATCTTTGGAGAGTACGTTTGAGCGTTTATCAGGTTTTCTGTTATATGGGATTCTAGCGTTGGTTAGGATTTGCCAGAGTGGGTAAGTAGCTATGATATGTAGGGAACTTTTGGAGTTGGTAGTTTGTGTAACTAGAACAGTAGAGCGGGTTCCTTTAGCCAGAGGGTGAGTTGAAAGATTATGAAGTTTTCAATAAACTAGGTGGTGACCGTAGACTTCAGACATCCTTTTCTTTGCCTACAGGGTGATCGACTTGATATTCGCGGTATGGTGGACTTCTTTCTGAGTCTAGGCTAGTAAGGTGATCCTAAATACGAATGGTGTTCGAGTATTTAAAGCAGCTGCGATATTCTTAGAGTTTGGATCTTAGTTGATGGCTATGGACTTCGTGGTAGGATTACCACACTCCTTGCAGAGATTGGTTTTTGTGTTTAGGTCTTGTTGGGCAGGTTGCCCTAGTTCATTCACTTTAAGCCAATTCAGACATGGCACGGTTCAGCGAGGTTAGTTTTGTTTGACAGTTGGGAGACTTCTCCTTTGACACAGGGTGTTCACCCATGTTATTCCCGATCCTAGTATGCTAGTGTAGTTGGGCTCCACTGGTTGTTTCAGTTAGGTTCAGGTATTGAGATTGATCTTAGCAAAGGCATCCGTTCTTTAGTTGATGGTCAGTCAAGGCAGATTACTCCAGCTTGTGAGGATATGCTATGGGTTGTTATCTTGGATGGAATGGGCTAGTAGACCAGAGCTTGGTTCAGATATAGTTTGAATCTGAAGGTGACTGTAACACCCCATACTTTTGGGCTAAGGTTTTACCCATTGAGGATAAGTAAATAGACTTAAAATAAGGGAATCAATTCATACTTGTGATTTAATGTGAGGCTCGATAGATTTTTACTCTTAGGTTATGGCTAATATAAATTTTCAACACTCATAGGTCATGTTTGGAAGTAATATAAGTGTTTGAAAATGGATTGGAATGAGTTGGAAAAAAATTAGATGTTTTGGGAGAAATCAATCCCGAGCGCCGCTGCGGTCAAAAATTGGTCGCTACAATGGTCCAAAGAAATTCTTAGGCATTCCCCACCTATTAGCAGCCAAAAGTTGACCGCTGCAGAGGGCGACCGCTGAAATCCTTTAAGTGCATTTTTTTAAGAAATATTCAGCCATTCTCTAACTTTTGAAACCCTACCATGAGTTTTCTCTCCTATCCATTTCATCCCACACCAAGGTATGTTTTTCTCATGTAATTCTAAGTTTTTTCGAGTATTTTTAACATCCAAATATAGATTCTTAATGAATTCTAAACCATAATCTTAGTGTTTTCAAGAAAACCCATGTCAAGGTTTCAAGAACTGAGTTCTTGGAGTTCTTACTCAAAGCTAGGGTTCTTCATTGAAGTTTTGGAAGCGATTAAGGTACGTAAGAATTCACTGAGGAAATATCCCATCATCCTCACGCCATGATTTTTAAAGTTATGGTAGATAAAGTTTAAGTTAGGGTTTCAACCCACATCTTATAATTGATTTCCTTTACATCTGAGGATGATGTTATTGTTATATATTTGTGAAATTTTATAGTATTTGATGAAATTGTGGTCCTTCTTCAAACCCTTGATACTTTAATCCGTGTTTTGAATGAACTATGAACAAGAAAGGTTTATTCTTGATTCCTTTAAAGTTCAAGTCATGTTTTCATGGTATTTCTTTATAGCTATTTCGTAGAGTATGTCTTAAAGATAGCTCAGTCACTTGAAAGATTCCTTACGAAAGTTCATATATTATTCTTACTATCATAGATATGATTTTCAAAGAAAATTATCTTTTATTATGAAAACTCAGACTTTCAGTACATATTTCAGATAGTTGTCAGTATAGGCTCACCAATAGTATATCTTTATGATATAATTTGATCAAAGACTCACCTTATGATTTCAGATACCTTACTTGATATATTTACGAGCATATTTATATAAATATAGTTTTGGGAGGATTATTTAGCACCAAGAGGGCATGGGTTTAGATAACACATGCCCTATAACTACGTGCTACCGTAGGTTATGTTCACACTGTTAATTCGGGTGACCTCTTTTATCGCAAGAGGCTCATTATAGATCCATAGATAAATAGGTTCTATACCCTGTCAAGGTATAGGGCAGCCCTCCCAACTAGGATTATACATTGGACATCATGAGCTCACATGGTGTAAGTGGGTTGTAAGAAACTCCCCAAATCAGAAAACTTAATTATCTTCATGAAAGATTATTTTGATATGATATAGTATCTTCAGCTTAAGATGAGCTTTGTTTATAATGTTTTTACTTTCAGATTTCCTTTAGGATTTTGCAGTCACTGCATTTTATGTTCTTTTATCTATTCAGCTGTTCAAATATGCCAATTTTTACCTACTCAGTCTTCAGTTTCAAGTAAAGCTTTTAAATTATGAATTATAGCTCCAAAATACCAGTTTGCTATATATATGTTTTATAAATGATCTATGAATTGTTTTAAGTATTTTTCAGTCTCAGTTGCTCGGTTGCCATATTTTAGTAAATTAATTTTAGTACATATCCAGTCTTTCTGTTAAGATTTTATCTTATGCTATTAGTTTTGATTCTTTTCATATCAAGATTCTTTCTATCTATTGATCATGCTCAGTTTTGCAGTCTTTTAGCTATGTTATACCTATATATTCAGTTTTATCTTGCATACCAATACATTCAATTGTATTGACGCTCCTTTTGCACTTCATCATTTCATGATGTAGATTTCATTGCTCAAACTCAGGCTCATGATCACACATTCCATAACTGCACACTAAGCTTGTGGTGAGTCTTCCTTGCATCCAGAGGATTTAGATTAAATATGGTCATCAGTTTTCAGTTTAGTTTCTAGTCACTTTGTTTACATAGAGGTAGTCTGAGGCCTTGTCCTGGTAGTCAGTATTTAGTATGTAGTAGAGGCTTCACAGACAGTCAATCAGTGAGATAGGTGTAATCAGTTTTCAAATTACTCAAAGTCTCAGTCAATAAAAGTTTTATTTTGTGACTTTGTAAGAGTTTGGCTCATGCTTTAGCTTTCGCATTATATTTCATTATGTATTTTTAGTAATATGCCAAGCTAAGGGTTCACTCAGGCCACTTGTGGTTTCGAGTGCCAGTTGCATCTAGGGTGTAGAATTAGGTCGTGACAAACTTGGTATCAGAGCATAGAGTTCAAGTGTCCTAGGGTGTCTGTGAAGCCGTATCTAGTAGAGTCTTGCTTATAGGTCTGTTGTGCACCACACCTGTAATCAGGAGGCTATAAGGAATTTAGGAGATATTTCCCATTCTTTCATACTCTAGATCGTGCAATACAGTTATTCCCTAAGAAACTTATATTGATTCATGCATTGCTTCGATTCCTCCAACTATGACCCATCGTTGAGGTGGTGGAAACAATAAAGTTCAAATTCTTATTAGTGAGATACTCTCAGATAGAACCATCAGAAAGTTAAGAGAATTCACACGGGCTTGAGAGGAGCCCACTTGTGTGTTTAATTCCATTGTTTTGAAAAGAATGCACACTTGTTTATGTGAATCATGCTTTGACCCGATGGTAAGAGGTTCTCCCGGACCCTTTCCGAAATTTTGTTTAGATAACACCCTTAAGGGGGGAGAGTGTGTACCTAGATTCTTGGGGTAGTATTTTTACCTTAGAGATATTGTGATTTGAAATGTTATGATCCATAAGTAGTAGAATGACCCCAGAGTCAGAAGTATGAATTTAGAAGTGTAGCAGCCCAAAAAGTGGGAATAGTGGTTGATTGAAACATGTAACTAGAGTCAGGCATCCATTAAGTAAGTAATGGAATGATAAGTCTCTTGCTATTGACTAAGGTATAATAAGTTTTGTGTAGGTTTCATGGTAGCAAGTAGAGAAAGGGTTGTTAGTTAAGGTGACTTAGAGTATATTTGAACTAGGGAATAAGTTTATGATGACAAGCTATGGTGTTAGTGAAGATCCAATATAGGATATGAATAAGAGGATAAGGTAGTCAGAAATTTGATAGATTTAGGTGGTAAGTTGTGATTTTTAAAAAAGGACCCCATGAAGTTTGCAGGGATAGGAATCCAGTTAGGCAAAGAGGTATAGTGAACAAAAAGGTATAATGATGTTGCGAAGGAGAATGCACTTGTAGGATGTAATTTGATATATGGTATGAGTAAGATCGACTATTTTTGTCATGAACTTATAATGGACTAGTGTTTCTTGATTTTTTTTCTTTAGTAGCTACAATCCACAATTGTATAAATTGATAGTGTTGTCATCGATCCATGCTTAAGTACTAGACATTACAATTGAAATTTAGATGATCCCTGTGGTCAGAAGGATGATAGTATAAGGGTATCAATGCTAGTTGGGAGGAATTGATTTAGCAGACTTGATATAGTATATGCAAGAGCTTAATTTGATAACTTGTGGTAAGTGTGAAGGTGTAAGCATGATATGTATATGTGGACTAAGGATGAATAGTTTAGTGGTGGCTAAGTTATTAGGCAAAGGAGAGCCTTATGTTTTATATAGAATAATGTGTACCAAAGGTAGTATGTTGTTACATGAGATTCTAAGCTCCTAAAGTGCTATGCGTGATTAGTTTAGTATTATTGAGTTGATAAGTGTGGAGAATAATAGGTATGTTAGGTATTATATGGTGTCTCTGAAAGCCGAATCTAGGGAAATTTAAATAAAATAGAAGATTTTGAACCTTTTAGTATGATTTTTTTAACCCTTTTGATTTGGGTGGATAGAGAATTGGAGGTGTGATGTTATCTAGAAAGTAAGAGTATAACTCCAGTAATACCCCAGAACTTCCAAGCCTAGATTTAGCTCAGAAAACCAGAAGAAATAAAATTTTCCAACTGTCAGGGACCACGAGTCACTTCCACGAGCCGTGGAACAGTCCACGAGTCGTGGACTGGACTCGTGGAACTCAGAATAGAGGACTGTCCCTCTGAAGTTCATTCCATGACTTGAGTCCATGACCCATAGGATTTTCCATGGACCTTGGAACTCGTCCATGGAATCCTCCATGCAGATGGTCCCCAGGAACCACGATTGGGCTCCACGACCCATGGAAGCTTCCACGAGTTGTGAACCCAGCTCGTGGGACTCAGGGTTCAGAGACCCAAAATCGCAGGTCAGGAACCACGAGTGGGTTCCATGACCCATGGAAGTTTCCACGAGTCGTGAACCCAACTCGTGTGACTCAGACCCAGAAGCCAACTCTCAGGACCAGGGAACCACGACATGCTTCCATGACTCGTGAAAGTTTCCACGAGCCTTAGGACTAAGTCATGATCCCTGAGTCTTTAATTTCAACAGTCTTTCTTATAAATTTCTAAGGGTATTTTAGACTTTTCCTTTCTAATTTTACTCCAACTATATATAGTCCTAAGCTTATTTTATTAAGTCTAATTCCCCAAAACAAAGTAAGAACTTTCAAAAGGCGATTCAAGTCAGACAGAGCTTCTTCTCCAAGTTCCAGGCCTAGGGTTATTTCTTCCAAGCTTCAACTCCAGAATTCTTGCAGGGATTTCTCCATAGATTCTTCACCAGGTATGTGGGATTTCACTAGTGGGTTCCTTTCACCCATTAGGTCCTGAGATTCCAGAAAATTCTTCAGTTCTCCTCAATCATGTTTCAGACCGACGGTTCTCAATTCTTAGGAAATTATTAAAATTCAGTTCTTACAGGTTTTATGGCATTAATCACATGTTCTGTGAAAATTAGTACAGTTTCAAGAAAAATGCTCAGAAACCCTAGCTTGTAGATATTCTAGTATTTCATGATTTTTGACTTGCTAGGCAGATCAGTCATATGCTCATGCTTCAGATATTGAGTGCTATATGTTTCAGTATTTGATGTTGCATTCCCAGTTAGTTATCAGTATTTTGAGCTATATTTCATTTCAGGATGCTGTTCTTACATTCAGTGAGAGTAGACTTAGTACCGAGTGGACTAGGGGATGAAGGCTTAGCTGTCAGTTTAGGCTACGACCTTTAGCAGCAGTCCCCAAGTCCCAGAACTACGGCGCCACCGTAGGTTTAAAGGAGTCAACTGTCAGACTAGGCTGCACCTCCTTGTCCCTTGTGGACATCAGTAGTGGATCCACATCAGACTTGTTCGTACCCTTAGCAAGGTATGAACACCCTCCCATCCAGGGTCACAGGTTGGCCTCATAGTTGGCTCAGCTTGGGGTATGTCCGTTAGTAGTGTCTCCTACAGTCAGACTCTATTTGTAGTTACCATGTATCCAGTACATATATTATCAGCATTCAGCTCAGCATGTCATCCCATGATTTATACTTGGTCATTGCATTCAGTTCAGCTTTCAGTTTATTGGCAGTATGTTTATTTTATGATCAGCTTTATATTGTCCAGCATAGTGTATATCCTGCATGCTCAGTACATTCAAAGTATTGACGCATACTTTTGTGCTACATCATTTTATGATGTAGGTTCAGGTACTCAGCATCCAGACCGCGTTTAGTTCGACTCTCAGTCTATACTCAGCAGTTCATTTGGTGAGTCCTCATTAGTCTGAGTACAGTAGACATGCTTCATTTCAGTATTTATTCCTAGTTTCAGATTTGTTAGATTTAGCTAGGGGCATGTCCCAGCAACTCCTATTTAGTTAGATGGCTTTTAGACATAGATTAGACTCAGCAGTTGTTAGTGTTGTTTTTTAGTCAGCACTCTACTATTTATGTTCCTTATATATTTAGACATTTGGGTTCTTCCCGTTTTCATATATTTAAGTTGTTTTAGCTTTCGCATAGTAAATGTTTAAATTGAATTATCTCCATATATATGCCATGCCAAGGGTTAGCTTGGGGCCACTTGTGACACTAAGCACCATGTTGCGTCCAGGAGGTAGCTTCGGGGTGTGACAAACTTGGTATTAGAGCATCAGGTTCAAGTGTCCTAGGATGTCTAAAAGCCGCGTCAAGTAGACTATTCTTCATGGGTGTGAAGCGCGCCACACTTATGGCGGAGAAACTATGAGGTGTCATCATGAATAACTTCCCTTATTTCTTTTCCAGTTCGTGCTATAGAGTATAAACTCTATTTAAATTCTCCTCTATTCTAACTCATGCTTTTCGCATTTCAGAAAAATGCCTCCCAGAAGAGCAAACGCTAGGAATCAGCCAACACCAGCAGCTCCAGTAGACCCATTGAATGAGCACGTTACGCATGCCGAATTCAGGGCTGCTTTTCAAGTACTTGCTCAGTCCATGACCGCCTAGGTCAACCAGCAGGTTGCGGCTCCAGCGCCACCTCAGGTCAATACTGCTGCAGACAGAATCTGAGACTTCACTCGGATGAACCATCCAGAATTTCATAGGTCCAAGTCAGAGGAAGATCCCCAAGAGTTTCTATAAGATATTCAGAAGGTGACAGATGTTATTGGTGTCACCCCAGTGGAGAGTGCAGACTTAGCTACCTATCATCTGAAAGGGGTAGCCTATACTTGGTACCAGCAGTGGAAGGAATCTCGTTGTGCCAAATCAGGGTCAGTGACATGGGATCTTTTCAAGATTGCATTTCTGAACCGGTTCTTCCCACTAGAGCTCAGGGAAGCCAAGGTTCAAGAGTTCATCAATCTGAGGCAGGATGACATGAGCGTGAAGGATTATGATCTGAAGTTCACTCAGCTATCTAAGTATGCCCCGGCAATAGTAGCTGACCCTAGAGCTCATATAATCAAGTTCATGTCTAGTGTGTCTGATGATGTGGTCAAGGAATGCAAGAATGCAATGCTCATGAAGGAAATGGACTTCTCTAGGTTGGTTACTTATGCTCAATATATGGAGGAGGAAAAGGTCAAAGAAAGGGGAGGTGATGCTAAGAGGGCTAGGACAGGTGAGTATGGCCACTCTCAACAGAGGTCAGAGGGTGGTAACCGCTCTCATTATTGCTAGAAAAATTCAGCTCTAGCTCTATCTTCTGCTAGTGCCCTAGTGCCCAAGTTCAAGAAGGATAGACAGGATAGAGCATCTGGCTCTAAGTCCCACGGTACAGTTACTAGTGGGCATACTAACCTAGTGTGCAAAAAGTGTGGTAGAAACCACCAAGGTAAGTGCCTAGCAGGTAGTGGAAATTGCTTAGGGTGTGGCAAGCCAGGCCACATGATGAGGGACTGTCCCACAGCTTCTCATAAGGGTAAGGATGTCCTCCCGCAGACTCAGACTGGTTCTATAGTAGCCCCAACAGGTCACCCCACTCAGCAGGGTGCCTCATCTGGTACAGATGGTGGTCAGGGCCCGAATAGGTTGTATGCTCTTCAGGCTCGACAGGATCAGGAGGACTCTCCTGATGTGGTCACGGTTACATTACGAGTCTTTAATACTGATGTTTATGCATTGTTAAACCCAGGGGCTACACTTTCCTTTATAACTCCATATATAGTAGTAAATTTTGATGTCAGTCCAGAAACCCTCCTAGAACCCTTCTAAGTCTCTACTCTAGTTGGTGACCCAGACATAGCTAGATGGGTATATAGAAATTGCCCAGTCACAGTTTCTCATAAAGTCACCTCAGCAGATCTTGTAGAGTTAGAAATGGTATACTTTGATATCATTATAGGCATGGATTGGTTACACTCATGTTATGCCTCAGTCGATTGTAGAACTGGGATCATTCAGTTTTAGTTTCCTAATGAGCCAGTCCTAGAATGGAAGGGTAGTAAATCAGTGCCTGTAGGTTGTTTCATCTCCTACCTTAAGGCCAGAAAAATGATCTCCAAAGGGTATATTTATCACCTTATTTGGGTTAAGGATTCATACTCCGAGACCCCAACTCTAGAGTCAGTCCCTGTGGTGAACGAGTTTCCAGAAGTGTTCCCAAAAAATCTTCCCAGAGTTCCTCCCAAAAAGGAAATCGACTTCGGAATTGATCTCATTACAGATACCTAGCCTATTTAGATTCCTCCCTACAGAATGGCTCCGGCTGAGCTTAAGGAATTGAAAGAGCAGCTGAAGGACCTGCTAGTGGCAACTCCTATAGTGATAGCATCCAGGGGGTAGCTTCGGGGAGTTACAACTCCTATAGTGATAGCCTTAGAGGCAAGGAAGAAGTTAAGAGATATCCTAGAGAGAAGTCCTAGCAAGAATTTTAGTGCCTACATATGTACTTTTCTAGGGAGAGTTTAATAATTATGTGTGTAGTAGTACCTCGATTGTTCTAGGTAATGTGCTAATGGGTCTATTTAGAGAATATATACACTGACTTAGAATGTATACTTTTGAGTTAAGGGGGAGATGATAGGATGAATAACCAAGTCAGGTGTTGAGATACTGATAGTAATGCTAATGAGTTCTAGAAGAGAGATACGGGGAGGCAGTGACCCATCCTTATCCTAGCATATTCCTTGTACTACAGTCATTATGATACTCTACTCGTGTCTTGCATATTAGCGACATGCCCATGACCTAGGTTCATGCACTTCATACAGATTCATGTCCATGCTTAGTCCCTTGAAATAGAAGCAATTATTTTTATTCTATGATCCCAGTCTTTCCCCATGAATGTATGAATTTCAGCCTTATGTTATACAAATTATGATATATGAAATTATGTTTCACAGTACGCTCAATTCTATGAATTCACTATATATTCTTAAGGTCTAGTTATATCATGCTAAAATATGTACATGCTCAGACCAGATTTCCAGAATAATTCATGTTTAAAATATGTACATGCTCAGACCAAATTTCTTGAATAATTCATGCTTATGATCTCCCTGCTCTAAACCTTACATATGGCCACCTACGATGGTGATGGATGGTTATGTCATGTCTATGCCTAGAACTACTTTTTATTCATGCTTTATGTGTATGATATATCAAGTATGCATGCCTATTGTACCCTACTTCATAGGCCCCATTTTGAGTTTCAATGTTTTGATAAGTGTAATTCAGAATTGATAAAGTATCCCTCTCATTCTTGATGCTCATAATGTAGTCCTTCAGTTATTTTCCTTATGACCCGATAGTGGTGATGAAAACAACTGAGTAATGGTAGATGGGAGAGAGTAGATATCCCTTATTGTGAAAATTGTGATGTGCTAGTTCTATCTAAGGTTATAAGTGTGAAGGAAGAGGAATTAGATTTTATTATGTGGAATATTTAGGTAAAAATATTTGGTGGTTCTCTTTGTAGAAGTTCATGAAATTGTAGTTGTAGAGATGCTAGTGTTGATGACAAAAAAGCCACGAAGTGATTGTAGTGATAGGCATGAATGTTGTGTTGATACACTTTTGGATAATGGCATTATGTGGCTAGTAATTCCATGATTTGAGCATGAGGTTGGTTGATTAAAGTGGTAATAAGAAGTAGTATTCTGGAGGATGAAAGCTCTTGAGGGGATACATGATATATAATCGTATGACTTGATTAACTTGATAACATTATATGTAGCACCTTCTCCCTCCAAGTTATGTTTGAACTTGGAAAACACACGTAGCTAGACTCAGACCCTAGTAGTTATAAGTACCCTTGTGAAAATTATAGGTTGCTAATGATTAAGTGCAGCATTCCAAGGAGAAGCATAGTTGAGAAGTGTTTCCAAGCTTTAAAGAGGCCAATAGGGTCCAAGTTCATGTCCCGATGTAAGTTCTTCAGGTATATGCCAGATATTTTTGCACTCATAACTCATGCTTTTGTATTTCTTAGTAGTTGGTTCTCAAACCCTTGTTGTTAGTATAGTTCAGTCCATATTGACATTACTCCTCAATGTGGTAGGTGTTAAGTTTCAGATAGCCCGAGGGCATCATGTTCATATTCAATTCAGTTTATCTATTTTCTTTCTAGAATTAATCATCATTCGAGGATGAATGATCCCAAAGGGAAGATATTGTAACACCTTGTACTTTTAGGATAAGGTTTGACCCATTTAGGATAAGTAACTAGACTCAAAATAAGGGAATGCAATCATACTAATGATTTAATATGAGGCTCGATAGATTTTTACTCTTAAATTATGGCTAATATAAATTTTCAACACTCATAGGTTATGTTTGGAAGTAATATAAGTGTTTGGAAATGGATTGGAATGAGTTGGGAAAAAATTAGATGTTTTGGGCAAAATCAATCCCGAGTATCACAGCGGTCAAAAGTTGGTCGCTACGATGGTCCAAAGAAATTCTTAGGCAGTCCCCACCTATACAGCAGCCAAAAGTCAATTGCTACAGCAGGCGGCACCTGAAAACCTTTAAGTGTGTTTTTTTTAGAAATATTCAGCCATTGTCTAACTTTTGAAATGCTACCACGAGTTTTCTCTCCTATCCACTTCATCCCACACCAAGGTAAGTTCTTCCCATGTAATTCTAAGTGTTTTTGAGTATTTTTAACATCGAAATACGGATTCTTAATGAATTCTAAACCATAATCTTAGGGTTTTCAAGAAAACCCATCTCAAGGTTTCAAGAACTGAGTTCTTGGAGTTCTTCCTCAAAGCTAGGGTTCTTTCTTGAAGTTTTGGAAATGATTAAGGTACGTAAGAATTCAGTGAAGAAAAATCCCATCATCCTCACGCCATGATTCTTAAAGTTATGGTAGATAAAGTTTAAGTTAGGTTTCAACCCACATCTTATAATTGATTTCCTCTATGTCTGAGGATGATGTTATTGTTATATATTTATGAAATTTTATAGAATTTGATGAAATTGTGGTCCTTCCTCAAACCCTTGATACTTTAATCCGTGTTTTGAATCAACTATGAACAAGAAAGGTTTAATCTTGATTCCTTTAAAGTTCAAGTCATGTTTTTAGGGAATTTCTTTATAGCTATTTCACAGAGTATGTCTTAAAGATAGCTCAGTCACTTGAAAGATTCCTTACGAAAGTTCATAGATTATTCTTACTATCATAGATATGCTTTTCAAAGAAATTTATCTTTTATTATGAAAACTCGGAGTTTTAGTACATATTTCAGATAGTTGTGAGCATAGGTTCACCAATAGTATATCTTCATGATACAATTTGATCAAAGACTCACCTCATGATTTCAGATAGCTTACTTGATGTATTTATGAGCATATTTATATAAATATAGTTTTGGGAGGATTATTTAACACCGAGAGGGAATGGGTTTAGAAATCACATGCCCCATAACTATGTACCACCGTAGGTTATGTTCACATCATTAATTTTGGTGACCTCTTCTAGCCCAAGAGGCTCATTATGGATCCATAGATAGATAGGTTCTATACCCTGGCAAGGTATAGGGCAGTCCTCCCAACTTGGATTATATGTTGGACATCATGAGTTCACATGGTGTAAGTCGATTGTAAGAAACTCCCCAAATCAGAAAACTTAATTATCTTCATGAAAGATTATTTTGATATGATATAGTATCTTCAGCTTAAGATAAGCTCTGTTTATAATGTTTTTACTTTCAGATTTCCTTTATGATTTTGCAGTCACTGCAATTTATGTTCTTTTAGCTATTCAGATGTTCAGATATGCAGATTTTTAGCTACTCAGTCTTTAGTTTCAAGTAAAGCTTTTAAATTATGAATTATGGCTCCAAGACACCAGTTTGCTATATATATGTTTTATAAATGATCTATGAATTGTTTTAAGTATTTCTCAGTCTCAGTTGCTCGATTGCCATAATTTAGTAAATTAATTTTAGTACATATTCAGTCTTTATATTAAGATCTTATCTTATGCTATTAGTTTTGATTCTTTTCATATCAAGATTCCTTTTATCTATTGATCATGATCAGTTTTGCAGTCTTTTAGCTATGTTATACCTACATATTCAGTTTTATCTTGCGTTTCAATACATTCAATTATATTAACTCTTCTTTTGCACTACATTATTTCATGATGTAGATTTCATTGCTCAAACTCAAGCTCACGATCATACATTCCATAACCCTGCACACTCATCTTGTGATGAGTCTTCTTTGCATCCAGAGGATTTAGATTAGATATGGTTATCAGTTTTCAATTTAATTTCTAGTCATTTTGCTTACATAGAGGTAGCCCGAGGCCTTGTCCTGGTAGTCAGTATTTAGTATGTTAGTAGAGGCTTCACATATAGTCAGTCAGTGAGATTGTTTAATCAGTTTTCAAATGACTCAAAGTCTTAGTCAATAAAAGTTTTATTTTGTGATTTTTTAAGAGTTTGGCTCATGCTTTAGCTTTCGCATTATATTTCATTATGTATGTTCAGTTATATACTAGGCCAAGGGTTTGCTCGGGCCACTTATGGTTTTGGATGCTAGTTAAAGCTAGGGTGTATACTCGGGTCATGATAGTGACATCGTTCGAGGTTGAGTACAGTGGGAAGCATGGATCTCTTATGGGTTAGTTTATGTTTCGAGGGTGGATCGAGTGTTCAACTTATGTGAATCTTTGTGGTCATGGTGCAAAGGATTCAAGTTTATACAATGGTTTTGTAGGCCAATAGATTCATGAGTTAGAAGCTTGGGTAGTGGTTTTATGGGTGAACTTTGTTGTGGTATCAAGGATTTGAGTTTTGTGTGTTGATTTCCTTGGTTCTTTTGGTTTTGGTGTAATATTGGTGCTTCCCGCTTGAGTTTTCTTAAAGGTTCAATTCGGTTGTTAGACCTTTGGATTTTTCGAGTTAAAGGTTGGAATCTAGCTTGGTTAGTAAGGAGTTAAGATTTTGTGGATTTTTCTTTGGTTTAAGTTGTTTTCCCTTTTGCTTTGCTCCGTTGGGTGCCGTCCAGTCAAGGAGGCTACCAAGGAGACCGAGGGAGTGGTGTGAGCTTTGTATCTGCAGTTGTTGAGTCTGGTATTTTCTTCTTTCTTGACTTTCACAGATGAAAGTCCTTTTTAGTAGTGGATGATGTAATGACCCTTTTGTTCATTCTCGCATTTTTGCCTTCCTTGTACTATTAGAGCTTGCCTATAGCGGCCCTAAGTCATTTATGACTTGCTGGGATTGGTAGTTCAGTGCCCATTGACCTCTGATGGGATTTTTTTCTATTCCATTGGTCCTGGAATTTTGTTTCTAGTTTGATATCTTAGCTCGTTTGTGTTCGCGAGACCCCAGATGCGTTCTCGGGGTTCCATCATTTGAAAATCTATCTTAGGCCTTGTTGTTGTTGTTGTTGGCTACTAGTGTGGTGCTGCAGCATGCACCTAGGCTATGACTGCATATGTACGCCTGCGCCTGGGTGCCACGCCTGTGTGACCGCTCGCCTCAGCGTGCAAGTTCCCCTGCACTATGTCAGGTGCCTCAGCGCCAGCGCGCCTGCACCTTGCATGGCCATTGTAGTGCTTGGAATTGGTTACATTTAAAAGTTGGCCAGCCCCTTTATCCTCACTCATTTCTCCTTCACCCAAACACGATCCTCCATTGATTTAACTCCCAAAACCCACTATTTACACCCCATGTTCATTCCAATAGCTTGGTGGTTCATAATTTCCAATTCTTGATCTAATTGGCTTCTAGTCGGGTAAGTTTTCTCTTCGATTTCTTTTGATTCTTCTTAATTTCCTCTTGGTAATTCTTTGATTCTTGGGCTATTTCAAGCCCTTATAATATTATGTTATTGCTCAATTTTGGAGCATGTTCTCCTGGAGATGTGGGGAACACCGTGGTATTTTTCATTTCAAACTTTGAGTTGTGGGGCCCACAGGCGTGCTTGTGACCTGGTTTCGACCAGGCTATGTTTTTAGCATTATGGGTACTATTGACTTCGTCTTTATGAGTAGTATATTTTATTGATAGTTTGTTCTCAATTTAGGGATTCTCGGAGCAGTTCGAGCTTGGACGACGTCGTTCTAGTAGCTAGTCATCGAACGAAAGGTAGGTTACGGTCTTCCCTACCTTAGACTTTGCATATATAGGCTATAACTGCATTAATTATTATCTTTGGGTGGGTTATTCTAGGTTAGTACCCCAGACCTTGTCCGTCTCTTCTGTCCATATTATTTTATCCGTTGTTTGTAGTATTTGATGTAGTATTATAGTATTACCCTTGTGGCCTCGTGTAGCCTTTGTTTACGCCTCTGGACCATAGACGACGGGATATTTGGGAATGTCCATGAGTCCTGGACATCGAGATGTTATGTTAGGCTGGATATCTATGTTGTAGAGTTGATTGTGCTTGTGCAGGGCTGATAGGTTCATTGTAAGCCATTGGGCTATTGTTTGTTTGTGAGCATATTATTAATGCAAATGATTTTCTGTATGTTTTAACACTCTGTTGGCTTCGGACCTACTATAACCGGTTTCCTAAACTTTGCATGGCCCCGAGGGCCCATTTTTGGTGAAATTATTATAAAAGGAATTTGAAATTGATGTTATGTATCTTCTTGGAGTAAAGGAGATATTATGATGATTTTATCACTGGTTTTCATACTGATATTAGACTCGGAAGTGCCATAGCGCTAGACATATTTTTTACTATGAATTTAGACCTGAATACACTTTGAGCACACTTTTATGGGGGTTTTGAGATTACTTTCATTGATTTAAACTCGGATAGACTTCGGGCACATATTACGAGATTCCAATCACTAATTTAGACTCAAATACACTCCGAACGGTTAACTTTGAGATTTTGCATTTTAGTATGTGCTCACTGACCTCTATGGACCTTACTGATTCAGAGCAGGGGCTACGTGATGAGTTTACCGGAGGAGGGGTGATGCGCCCAAATTACACCTCCAAAAGAAGCGCAAGCGGTCGCTGTTCAAATATAGAACCCAACTAAAGGTTGGGGTCGATCCCACAGGGAATATGGTAGGATTATTTTTTATTAGTGTTTACTTTAGGCTTTTAGTCTATTATTTCCCATAAAGGGGGGTTTTGTAGTAATAAATAATTAATGTAACAAAAACGTATCAGGTAACCAGTGTCAATTTCAAGAATTATTTTCAATAAGAGAAGTGACTAGGGCAATGGTCCCCATGAAATCATAACTTAGTAAGGCTTTCGTACTTGGTTCACTAGTTTGGTGCTTAGTATGCAGAATAGGTAAGTTAGGTTCACCTAATTCCTTGGTCCGGTAACTAGGTGAATTTCACCACACGCCTTGGTCCGGTCGCGGGTGTCTCTTTACTAACCCTTACCCTTGATCCCAGATTAGCTATTCCCGGACAAGGTCAAGCTATTAGACGAGGGTTGGTAGCCTCAAATCTCGTTGCTTACAACCCTTTTCCCATCCGTTACCTCCTTGGTCCGGCAAGTAAAGATAAGGCGAGTTATAAAGTTTGCAACCGTTAAAAAGCAATCAAAGCGAAGGGAAGAACAATACATGCATGAACACCTCCCTAGATCACCTACGTACTTAGCCTACTTCATTAATCCTTCATGGTTTCCACAACCCTAGTTGTGGATTTAGCTACTCATGTTCATAAGCATGCAATCAATGTTTGTTTGAGCAATCATCAAGAGATACTTACAAAGAAGAATAAAGAAAACCGGAATCTTGAAGAATAATCTCAAGAACACTTCGAATTACCAAGAACTAAGCTTTGAATTCAACACCAAAAATAATGCAGTAAATATCCAAAATGTAATGAGTAACAACGTTCAACCCTAAAATAAAACCTAGGGGAAAGTATTTATAGACAAAAAGAAATCCTTTCCTAATACAACTGGGAAACTGGCTCGGCAGGGACCACGGGTCAGGTTGACAGTTCGTCGTTTGGAACGATGGTCCGTGGTCTTCTCAGGTCAACCATGGTCCTGCTGGTCAAGGTCTTCTGATCTTTAAAATGATGGCTGGGAACATGAGTCATTCTTCTAAATGACGACTCTTCCTTGGACTCGTGATTTCCTAGCCTACTTTGGTGCCTTCTCTACTTTAGTGATGACGAGTCACTATGACGGACCGTCTTTTAGAAGCACGATCCTTTCTTTCAATCCGTAATCCCTGCTACCCTTTTTCACCTTCGTAGATATTCAGTCGACGTGTCAACAGGATGAACCATTCTTTAGAAGTACGGTTCGTCTTTGGAATCGTCCTTTCCTCCATACTTGGGCACATCTTCTAAACCTCAAACAACGTGTCATAGAGACGGATCCGTCCTTTGAGAGTACGGATCATCAACACAGTTGTGCCTTCTTTACAGCCTTGCACCCTTTTAAGAACTTTGGACACGAGTGTCAGTGACGAGTCCATCCTTTGAAAGCACGGCCCGTCATCTTGACTCGTCGTCACTGTAATGCCCAGACTTCAGCTCAATTTCCATCTTTTGCTCCATGATCCAATTTGCCTGCACACTTACCCAAAAGCATAAAATCCACAGATAAAATGCTAAAGAACATGCGAAAATCCTAAGTATTAAGCGTCGAAAGTGGCGTATTTCTACACCATATCAACACCCTCAACTTAAGGCTGTTTCTTATCCTCAAGCAACGCACAAAGAAACTATTCTATAACGACGCTATTAGCAAAAGAAAACTAGTAACTACGGCAGTCATCGTGATTTAGCAATTCAGCTCAAAACATGTATCCCCCAACCTTTTAGATACAAAACCAGTGCATGTGCTCTGACTATCAAGAAAACACAAGAGGATTCATGGATGACATTATACTATCAACAGATGATGTAACATACACATACGAGACTCACACTAACAGTTAGTAGTCAATGTTGCTCTAGTGCCCTCACTACAAAGAAGTCCCTATCGTATAACGATATAATCAAAATTTTAGGGACTGAACTAACACTCGCACTCACAATAGATGTTCAAGTAATGTGTGCACAATACCATAGGCTTGACCTTATTTTCTACGCCTTGGTTTTCGAATAATTGGGTTAGAATCACTATAGGACTTTATTCGGCTTGTAACGTAGGCTCAGGGACGGGTATGGTAGATATGAGAATTAGTGACTAAGCCCTCCTTGGCACTACGCTATCTTTGTTTTACTTATCCGGCCAACAATATTTGTTTCCTCCCTTTTTCTTCCTTTTATCTTTTCAACAAGTGACGGGTGCGGCTTTTATTTCAAAATCAACTATTTTTCTTTGTTTTCTCTTTTCACACTCTCTTTTTCTTTTCTTTCTTTTCCTTTGTCTCTCTCTTTTTTTTAACGCTACCACCGCACCCGCTATTTCCATTTTTCATTCCTAGCTCTTTCTTTTCATACCCCTACTCTTCACTCACCTCTACAGTAGCCACCCTCAACTTAGGCAATTTGCCTGAGTTGAGGTACACGATGTCCAAGGAGTTACCAGGGCCAAACTAAAGGTTTACAAAAATACGGGGAAGGTGAGAGAGCTAAACAACAAAAGGATCAATTTAGGCTCAAAATCAGGGATCAAACGGGTATTTACATCATTTCGTCGGTCATTTGGATAAAGTGGACTAGTTCAAAAATTGCCTATGATCCTTTCCTAACAAACCATCCTACAACCTAAGCAAGACTAACTGTGCAAGTTCTAGATTGTCACACAAAGAAAGAACCAACAAGTTTAGCTCACACACACATGGCACAGAGTCAACGATTACGTGTTACTTATTAGGTTCGTGCTCTTAGCTTAAGTCATTCATCAAGTCGATTAAGTCCTAATTCATGCAAGGATCCATAGCGTTCAGTCTATCAAAAACAGATACAATCATGTCACACAAAATTTGGAGGGGTCTCCATTTTTTTCAATCAAAATTTTAGTTTCGAAAATCATATCACAGACTGCGCTAAGTTCCTTTTCTTTTTTACTATAGATAACCTATACTACATGTGCCGGTTCAATCAGAAAATAAAAAATCCTTAGGGAAAGAACACAGGCAAGAAAACCCTAAGGATCTGGGTACCTTGTGAGTACCCTCATGGGTTGCCTCCCATGCAGTGCCTGATTTAACGTCGTGGCACGACGCAGGTCTCTCGGCTACTTAGACTTTGCCAAGAGACCCGTCAAAATAGAGAACACCTCATTTTGCCCCCACCCCACCAAAAGAGGTGTGCATTGTCCTCAATGCACTAATGAAAATACCGAACATAGGGGGGCAAGAACATACCTGTGGCACCTAAGCATCGTTGCCTGGTGTCTCTTCCTTCGGACCCTCAAGATCGATTCCCGTAATACTATCATCTATTGAGGCTACCCCACAGGCCTCTCCTCAGTAGTAACCATTGCCCGGGCAGCTCCCTCATCAACAGTAACAGCTGCCTCTGCAGCTACAACATCAACCAATCCCCCACTGGGGTCTAAAGAAGGTACCGTACCGCTCCCTGAGCCACCTCGGCCAATGCCATCCACCTCTATCTGCTGTGTAGACAAGGACACTTGTGATGCTTTCCTCACCTCTCTTCGTGCCTTCTTCACGGCCCTGTCGTCTTTCTTCTTTTGAGACTTAGGACTAAGTGGGGCATCATCACTTACAATATGCTTGTCTTTTCGTTTCCTTTTCTTTTCAGGTGCGAGGTCTGAAATAGTCTCACGAGGGGGGGATGGTGCCAATAAGTCAATAAACTCCTCTTTCGCGGCCCCAACTGGTCGTAACTGTATATCTGGAACCTGCCTCTACTGAATATCATCAATATTAGTCCGGACTTTTGCAAGCTAGGTGAGGATGGCGGCAAGGTCTGGAATGGTCAAGTTCCACAGCTGATCATTAACCAGAATCTCAATGGTTTCCAGTCGTGCATTTAGACTGTCAATCGACTTTTGGACTGATCTATCTCACGTCAGATCAGTGGCTTCCCCGTGGTAGAAAACCTCTTAATATGCTCTTTTGCATGAAAGGCTGCTTTGGCGACCTTGCTAAATACCTCGCTGGTGAAGATATGTGGCTGACCCTGGCTACTGGATGGCCTGGACTAAGCCGATGAAAATGGACCAGCTACTGATGATGGTCCAGAATCCGGTCTAGTTTGCTCATCAAATACTGCCAATGTATCCAGTGGCATCTCACCACTAGGCTCTGGAAATTCGACCGTTATGTCATAAGCTCTAGTCCTTGCCACCAGGTTAGCGGCGTCTCGCATCAAAGCTACATCCTGAAAGATGGAAGCATGAACTGTTCAGTCAACGCCAGGCATCTCGGGCACCTCTGCAGCCTGGCAAAGCTAAGTGATAAGACATGGAAAAGGCATGGTGGTGGACAGCCTCAATGCCCGCTCTCTGATCTTTATTGCAATAATGCGGGCAACAATAGTATCATAGCGGGCCATGAATGCAGCAACCAAAACAACCCGGTCAGGAGTAAGCATGTTATCTGCGATCGTCAGTACCAACCGGTGTCTAACCACTTCCCACCAAAATTTTCTGGCTACATTCAGCGTCGCCTTGCCAATCTTGGGTATACTCGCTGTCAACCAAGGTGGATTTCCGTCTGTGATGAGTGACGCAATCCAGTTATAGGGTATCTTTGTCTATCGCACCTGCTCTATACGAGCATCCAAGTCGAGCTGGGCAGCTGGCGCTATAAAGATTGGGCCATAGAGAAAACTCTGAATGCTGCGCTCTAAGATGTCGACCTGTACCCCCCGAATTTGTATTCTTTGAAGAGCTGGATCTTACCTCGAATTTTTTCCTTTCTCGCACTGGTTCATTAATGTAGTTGCGTAGACAGCATAGAACTCACGGACAATGACTGGGTTGTATGGGCCACCCAGCTGGCTCATCCACTGCAAGCCGTAGTGATTATACAAAGTCTTGACGTCTGCCATATCCTCCAAACCTGCCGATCGAATCTTAACCTCCTCGTGAATGCTCTGCCGGTTGTGCCCTTTGTCATTCAGTGCTCGACTCTCATGATAGAGCCTATATGCACCCTTAATGGCCCAGCAAACCTGATCCCGAACTCCGGTATTCTTGCATCTGAATGTGGGTGGCTCTATGGGAACAGCCTCATCAACATGTTGTTCTTCATTGGTCGGCACCTCTGTAATGGACTTGCTAGTAGCCCCATTATTTATCAGGCTTGCACCGTTAGAGTCTGAGTCTGACCCTTCATCATGCTTGCTATTGGATCCTGAAGCATCTCCCAATTCCGACCCTTCGGACCCACTCGCTTCCGGAGTTGCACTAGATTCACCATCTCCCTGTGCAGACTGGGGAGGAGTGGTTTTTGATTGATCCTTAGCTTGCTGCCTTGTGGTCCTAGGAATGGCCTCTGAGTCAGACTCGATCTCATAAACTTCTTCCAAGCCGCTCTCCTCCGACTCAGTGGCCTCATCCTGAATTTGTCTATGATTTTGGATGAGAGCCTCTGTCTCCTTGGCTTTAGTCTTATTAGGTGTATTTTTAGGAGGCATGGTGCCTGCGGGGTAGACATTGTTAGTACATAAAATAATCACAAAAGAAAAAAAAAGAAAAATAAAAAAATATTTTATGCACAGTTGACAGTACAGGGATGACGGCTCCACAGGACGGTCTGTCCTTTGAAAGGAGGGTCCGTCTTTGGAGTCGTCTTCCAACTTCAGGGAATTTTTCTTTTTCTTTCAGTGATGACGAGTCAAGATGATGGTCCGTCAAATAGAAATACGGTCTGTCCAGCTGACTCATCCTTTGACTTCAGAGATTATAAGCACAGTGAGTTCTACGAGTCAACTCTACGGTCCGTTCAGTGGAATTACGGTACGTAGATTGACCCGTAGAACCTGGGTAACCATTTTTTTGTGAGCAAAAACTCCCTACTACTGTGTTAATGCGATTTTCACGACATCTAACCCACATATTAACTCAAAAATCAAAACCCACACCACACAAATGCATCACTTAGGCGAGTTAGGGTTTTTTTTGTTTTTATTTTTGGTTTTAAAAAAATCAAAAACCCATCTTACTAATGATGTTTACACTTGAAAATCATGATGAACACACAAAAGGACTTAATTTTGATGATCCTTGACTCTGTTGGTGTGATTGGACTACTGTGTGAAGGACTTGAATCGTGCAATGAGTGTGCAAAATTCTTGTGGGAATAATTTTGGGAGTTAGAGTCGGCTTAGGGGAGAGAGAGGAAGTGTTTTGATCTTTTGTTTCTTTAAAAAAAATGGTGGTTACCCATTTGGAAGAGGAGAACTAGGTAGCAGCCGGGCTGGGTTCTAAAATTTAATATTGGGCTGACTCGGCTATGTTACTATACCTGGGACCTGACGAGTCCAAACAACGGTCCTTCATCTCGAAGCTGGTTTGTTGTTGGACTCGTGGACTGCAAATTTCACGCTTTCCTACTTCCAGGGATGACGGCCTCATCGATGGACCGTGGTTTAAACCACGGGTCCATTCTGATGACATGTCATTTCTTATCTGAGGCCTGTTCTCTTCCCAGTGACCATAAATTGGAGGACGGTCCATCGTTTGAGAGCACGGACCATTTCTATGACTCGTGGTTTGTTTCTAGAGACCTGTTCCTGCGTCCCAGGAACCACGGCTTAGATCGACGATCCGTAAACCAAGTCTTAGTTTCTGGGACTTCTGCAGTGTTGTACTTTTCCTCTTCATCTGCATAGCCAACAAACTTTTAGCTTTGGGTTGCCTCCCAAGCAGCGCTTGATTTAACGTCGCGGCACGACGCAAGTGTTTTGGCTACTCAGACTTCACCAAAACACTCTCAAATATTTACTACTACAACTAACACAAAGTAGATTACAACATCATGGGTTTCCTCCCATGCAGCGCCTGATTTAACGTGCGGCACGACGCAGGCTACTTGACTACTCAGACTTCATCAAGCTCCTTGGTTGGGGTGAACTCATCTATGCTCCATGCTTCAATTGTCCTGATCTCCTCTGCTGTGCCGAAATAAGCTTTTATCCTCTGCCCGTTTACTTTGAACCTCTTCCCCTCTTGGTTTTCAAGTTCAACAGCTCCGTTGTGAAAAACATGCACCACCTTGAAGGGTCCAATCCACTTAGACTTCAACTTTCCAGGAAACAAAAGAAGTCTGGACTTGAAGAGCAGGACCAAGTCACCCGGCTAAAAATCCCTCTTTTCTATCCTCTTATCATGGTACAGTTTCATCCTCTCTTTGTACAGTGCTGAACTCTCGTATGCTCTTAGGCGGAACTCATCTAATTCGTTCAACTGCCCTAACCTCTGAGACGATGTTGCACCCTAATCCAAGTTCAGTTTCTTCAAAGCCCACATGGCCTTGTGCTCTAGTTCAACCGGAAGATGACAAGCTTTACAAAACACAAGCTGATATGGAGACATACCTATTGGGGTCTTATACGCAGTCCAGTACGCCCACAATGCATCCTCAAGCTTCCGCGACCAATCCTTTCTATTTGCATTAACAGCCTTGGACAGGATTGACTTGATTTCTCTGTTGGAGACCTCCACTTGCCCACTCGTCTGCGGATGATAAGGGGTTGCAACTCTGTGTTTCACTCCATATTTCTCAAGCAAAGCACGAAACAGCTTGTTGCAAATGTGAGAGCCTTCATCGCTAATAATGGTCCTTGGCGTGCCGAATCTGGAGAAGATGTACTTTTTCAAGAACGAAGTGACACATTTACCTTCATTGCATGGGAGCGCAACAGCTTCCACCCACTTAGACACATAGTCAACAGCCACCAATATATAACGATTCCCATCAGACAGCACGAACGGACCCATGAAGTCAATATCCAAAACATTGAACAGCTCAATCACAAGGATGGGATTCATAGGCAGCTCTTGCCTCCTTGATATACCACCTTCCCTCTGACATTTGTTGCTAGCTTTAGCAAACTCATGGGCTTTTTATGGATAGTCGGTCAATAATAGCCACATTGCAATATCGTATGTGTCGTCCGAATACCACTATGATGACCCCCAACAGGGGATGCATAGCATACTTCTAGAATCTCAACCATCTAAGCTTCAGGCACACATCTCCGAATTATAGAGTGCACAAACACAGAACAAGAAGGGCTCTTCCCAAAAGTACTTCTTCACATCAGACATGAACTTTCTCCTTTGATGAACGGACATATCATCAGGCACTAAGTAGTAGGAAATATCCGCGAACCATGGGATCAAGTCCTGAGAAGCAGCCAATACCTGTTCGTCAGGAAACCAATTGTCAATCTCGAGCTCATCAGTCAGCTTCACCATAGCTTCTTCTTCCAACCTAGACAAATGATCTGCCACTTGATTTTTTGTACCCTTGCGGTCTTTAACCTCAAAGTCAAACTCTTGTAGAAGCAACACCCATCTAATCAACCTTGGTTTTGCGTCCTTTTTCACCATGAGATAACGAAGAGCCGAATGGTCAGTATGCACCACCACCTTGGTGCCAAGAAAATAAGATCTGAATTTCTCGAAGACAAAGACCACAGTAAGGAGCTCCTGTTCAGTCATTGTATAATTCTTCTGAGATGGGTTAAGTTCCTTGCTAGCGTAGTAAATAGGATGAAGAATCTTCTCGCGCCTTTGGCCCAGGACTGCTCCTAGCGCCACCCCACTAGCATCACACATAACCTCAAACGGTTGCGACCAATCAGGAGCAATAATGATAGGAGTTGTAACCAACCTCTCTTTGAGGCACTCGAATGCCTTGAGACAAGTATCATCAAACACAAATTTTACCTCTTTCTCGAACAGCTTGCACAATGGATTTGCAATCTTGGAGAAGTCCTTGATAAATCGCTGATAAAACCCTTCATGACCCAAGAAACTCCGGATACCTTTCTCAAAAACTGGTTGGGGCAATTTTTCAATCACCTCAATATTTTCTCTATCAACTTCTATTATCTTCTTCAAAATTCGGTGACCAAGCACAATGCTCTCTTTGACCATGAAGTGACACTTCTCCCAATTCAACACTAGGTTACACTCCTCGCACCTTTTCAACATGCAACTCAGATGATTTATACAATCTTTGAATGAGTCACCTACCATCAAAAAGTCATCCATGAATACCTCAATCGTTTCCTCCACCATATCTGAAAAGATAGACATCATACAACGCTGAAAGGTTGTTGGTGCATTGGAAAGACCAAACAGCATCCTCTTAAAGGCAAATGTCCCATATGGGCATGTGAATGTGGTTTTCTCTTAGTCTTTGGGGGCAATAGAGATCTGATTATACACAGAATAACCATCAAGAAAATAGTACCAACCTCTACCTGTAAGACGGTCTAGCATCTGATCCATGAATGGCATTGGAAAATGGTCCTTCTCAGTCCACGTATTCAACTTTCTGTAATCTATGTATATGCGCCAGCCTATCACTGGCCTCATCAAAATCATCTCATTTTTAGCATTAGGAACTACAGTAATCCATCCTTTCTTTGGTAAGCACTAAACGAACTCACTCACTTGCTGTCAGAAATTGGGTAAACCACACCTTCATCCAGCCACTTTATGATCTCCTTATTGATGACTTCTTGCATAGGCTGATTTAACCTACGTCGATGCTCAATAGATGGAATATAATCAGGCTCAAGCTGGATTTTATGAGTACAGATTCCAGTCAGAATCCCAATAATGTCTGCGATGGTCCACCCAATAGCTCTCCTAAACTTTCTCAATACTGCAACAAGAGCCTCAACCTGTGCTTCACCCAAATCTGCAGCAATGATTACCGGCAAAGTCTCATTATCTCCCAAAAATACATACCGAAGATGAGCTGGCAACGCTTTGAGCTCTAAGACTGGCGACTCCTCAATAGATGGACGAGTCAGTGGTGTCGTCCTATTCTTCAAATCCAAATCCAACTTTTTTGGTGCATAAGTGTAAGATCCCAAACCTATGAGTGTTGCAACCATCTCGTCATATTCATCAATGTCGTCACCCTCAAAATTCATGATGACTGCTGCAAGGGCTTCTACACCAAGTCGCTCCTCAACAGGTACAACCAGCTGGTCCTCATAAACTACATCAATCATTGACACTACTCTCATATCATCATGGTGTTTCATCGACTTGCACACATTGAAGGTCACCTCTTTATCATTTAGCTTGAATTTTATCTGACCCATTTCCAAGTCAACCAAAGCATGCCCAGTAGCCAAGAATTGTCGCCCCAAGATTATGGGCACCTCAAAGTCAACCTCGTAATCTAGGATAACAAAATCTGTAGGAAAGATGAAAGTGTAAACCTTTACCAATACGTCGTACAGAATTCCCACAGGCCTCTTCACCGTCCGGTCAGCCATAAGTAGCCGCATTATAGCCGAAGAGAGGGCTCCCAAGCCTAACTGATTGTAGACTGCAAGCAGCATCATATTTATACTAGCACCCAGATCACATAAAGCTTTGGCAAAATAGAATGCTCCAATAGTTCACGGGATGGTGAAGGCTCCAGGATCTTCCTTCTTCTGTACCATAGAACGGGATGCTATTGCACTGCAGTGGTGCAAATTATTTTTTGGCTCAAAACTGGCCGTTCTCTTCCTTGTCACCAGATCCTTCATAAATTTTGCATAACCAGGCATTTGTTCCAATGCTTCGACCAAAGGAATATTGATTGACAACTACTTCAGCATAGAGATGAACTTGTGAAATTTGCCATCCTCGATCTTTTTCTTCAACCTCTGGGGGTAAGGAGGAGGAGGTAGTGGCATGGGTTTCAGGACTGGTGCAACTTCTTTGCTCTTCTCCTTCTTTTCAGAAGGCTGTTTTTCAGACGAGCTTTCACCACTATCTTTATCCTCAGACTCGGCTATAATTTCAGCATCATCCTTTTCAGCTTTGACTGGATCATCAACAACAATAGGCATAGGAGGATCAATAGTTTGCTTTTCGCTCTGAGTGGTCACCTTCATAACATGTCGATCATTTTTCAAATTCTGAACCATGTCACTTGAGAGGGTACCTTTTTGGCGTGGATTCTGGTTGGTTGACAACTGATGCATCTGTGCCTCAAGCTATTTGATGGAGACAGCGTGGGACTCTACTTTCTGATTTATACTTGAGAGTTCAGCTTTTATCTCCTTCATACTCGCATCCGTGGAGTCAACCTTTTGGAACACTTTATTGATCAAATCTCTCATGGTGGGTTGTCCATCCAGCTCTTCACGAGTTGCAGGCAAAATTTAGAGATTACTTCTATCGTTCTTGTACCCATCCTTCTTCTACCAGTCACCATCAGCTCTATCTCTGTAACCAGACCGATTATAGTAGTCATCCCTATCTCTGTTCCGACCTTGATTTCCTTGGCTAGAGGCCCGTAAACCCCCCCTTGATCATTCAGATAACCAGATTCTTCTTCAGATGAGTACCCGTTTGACCTTGGTGCTTTGCCTTGAGAACCTACCGCTTTAACTTTTTCTACTCCCTCAGCCAGGAATTTCTTTGCCAGCAACCCAAGTGTCATGTTCATCTCAGCCTGTGTCTACTTGATGTCTTCTATCTCATTAGCATCCACAGACTTGCGAACTGTATAAGTACCTACTGACATTTCTGTATCTCTCGTATGCCATGCTCAATTAATCTTTGTGACCCTATCCAAACTCTTTGCAGCTTCAGGGTATGTGTTTTCCATGAATGCACCTCCAGTCACAGTATCAGCTACAGCTTTAGTGTTTGCATTTAGGGCCTTATAGAATATCTCCATCAGATGCCTGGGAGGGATTCCGTGTCTCAAAACTTGCTTCATCTTCTTCTTAAACCTCAGCCATGCCTCATATAATACTTTTGTAGGTAGCTGCCTGAAATTATATATCTCCTGCTTCAGCTGCAATATCCTTGATGGAGGAAAGAACCACTCCAAAAACAGAGTCTTCAACCCATACCATGAGTATATGGAACTATCAGGCAGTTCTGAGAGCCATGCAGTTGCCTCATCAGTCAATGAAAATGGGAGCACCCTCAGTCTGATAGCCTCTTGACCCACTCCTGGCATGTTATACGATTTGCTGACGCTCACGAAGTATTCACATGTAGAATTGCATCTTTAGTGGTCTTTCCTGAATAGAGTCCTTTCATGGTCAACAGTTGAATCATGGCACTAGTAATATCAAACTTTATCCCGTCAGCCAATGGTGGTAGCACTATGGGCCCAGTGGAGCCATACTCCTCCTCATCATAATCATCTACATTATAACACAGAGGAGCCTGCCTTTGCTACTTCATTTGTCGACCCCTATTATATGGGGCGCAGCGAGGTACTGCGTCATCTCAGACCACTTGTTGCCTTCCATGTCATGCTCACTCAGCTGTAGCATTTCGAGCTGCAAGATCTTGTGCAATTTTCTCATCTTCGGCAGCAAGGGCATCTTCGCCTTCCTTCTGGCGTGATGCTTCATCCTTTTTGTGTTGCTTGATTTCAGCAATTAACCGAGCTGTAATCTGCTCTGGAGTTTCGTTCTCTCCATCCTTAGCCATGTTTCTCAGTGTTTTAGAAAGCTCCGGATCATAAGGGATCAAGGGGTTGCCTTGACTCCTTGTGCTTGGCATGCACAAGTGTGCAACCTGTGATCAAAACAAAAACAACAGAAAAAGTAAAATCAGGAAATAAGGATTATAAGTGAAATAAACACAATCTCTCTTAGTCCTAAGCCGTCATTCCCCGATAACGGCGCCAAAATTTGATGCACCCAAATTACACCTCCAAAAGAAGCGCAAGCGGTCGCTGTTCAAATATAAAATCCAACTAAAGGTTGTGGTAGATCCCATAGGGAATATGGTAGGATTATGGTTGATTAGTGTTTACTTTAGGCTTTTAGTCAATTATTTCCCGTAAAGGGGGGTTTTGTAGTAATAAATAATTAATGTAACAAAAACGTATCAAGTAACCAGTGTTAATTTCAAGAATTATTATCAATAAGAGAAGTGACTAGGGCAATGGTCCCCATGAAATCATAACTTAGTAAGGCTTTCGTACTTGGTTCACTAGTTTTGTGCTTAGCATGCAGAAGCGGTAAGTTAGGTTCACCTAATTCCTTGATCCGGCAACTAGGTGAATTTCACCACATGCCTTGGTCTGGCCGCGGGTGTCGCTTTACTAACCCTTACCGTTGATCCTAGATTAGCTATTCCTGGACAAGGTCAAGCTATTAGACGAGGGTTGGTAGCCTCAAATCTCATTGTTTACAGCCCTTTTCCCATCCGTTACCTCCTTGGTCTGACAAGTAAGGATAAGGCGAGCTCTAACATTTACAACCGTTAAAAAGCAATCAAAGCAAAGGGATGAAAAATACATGCATGAACACCTCTCTAGATCACCTACATACTTAGCCTACTTTGTTAATCCTTCATGGTTTCCACAACCCTAGTTGTGGATTTAGCTACTCATGTTCATAAGCATGCAATCAATGTTTGTTTGAGCAATCATCAAGAGATACTTACAAACTAGAATAAAGAAAATTGGAATCTTGAAGAATAATCTCAAGAACACTTCGAATTAACAAGAACTAAGCTTTGAATTCAACACCAAAAATAATGTAGTAAATATCCGAAAAGTAACGAGTAACAACGTTCAACCCTAAAATAAAACCTAGGGGAAAGTATTTATAGACAAAAAGAAATCCTTTCCTAATACAACAGGGAAACTAGCTCGGCAGGGACCATGGGTCAGGTTGACGGTTCGTCGTTTGGAACGATGGTTTGTGGTCTTCTCAGATTAACCGTGGTCCTGCTGGTCAAGGTCTTCTGATCTTTAAAACGATGGCTGGGACCATGAGTCATTATTCTAAATGATGACTCGTCCTTGGACTCGTGGTTTCCTGACCTACTTTGGTGCCTTCTTTGCTTTAGTGATGACGAGTCACAATGACGGACCATCTTTTAGAAGCACAGTCCTTTCTTTCAATCTCTAATCCCTGCTACCTTTTTTCACCTCCGTAGATCTTCAGTCGACGTGTCAATAGGACGAACCATTCTTTAGAAGTACGGTTCGTCTTTGGAATCATCCTTTCCTCCATACTTGGGCACATCTTCTAAACCTCAAACAACGTGTCACAGAGATGGATTCATCTTTGAGAGTACGGATTGTCAACACAACCGTGCCTTCTTTCCAGCCTTGCACCCTTTTCAGAACTTTGGATGACGAGTGTCAGTGACGTGTCCGTCCTTTGAAAGCACGGCCCGTCATCTTGACTCGTCGTCACTGTAATGCCCAGACTTTATCTCAATTTCCATATTTTTCTCCATGATACAATTTGCCTGCACACTTACCCAAAAGCATAAAATCCACAGATAAAATGCTAAAGAACATGCGAAAATCCTAAGTATTTAGCGTCGAAAGTGGCGTATTTCTATACCACATCAAGGGGTATGCAGTGTAGTTGAGGTATATATGTAGTGTCTTTCCATGGATCTTACCTACTAGGCCTATAGGTTCCAGAGAAGGTACATATAGAGTTACTAGCACACCGGCCCCATCATATCATGTCATGCATATTGTATTCGAATTCAACCCTTGTTTGATGTTTGCTCAGTGTACGCTCCAGTAGTATGGGATGCTGGAGGGTTTGTTATCACTTGATTGTGTTCCTTGGGTGTATGGGTACCCGTTGGAACTTTATATAGATTATTTTACTTCTATCATACTGTAGAGCTTGTTATGGCTTTCAATTATTGGTGGATTAGTGGATTCTAGCCAGTTGAGGTTTTGATTATTTGGACATTTGATCATTGATGGAGTAGTGGGTCCTATCTTGTTATGGCGGGTTACGTAGCCTTCTGAGCACTTGTGAGTTAGTGGATTCCAATTTTTATTGTGGTGCTGGTTAGTGGCTTTTCAATTTCTTGCGGTGTAGATTATCCTATCCTAGGGTATATTTGTGAGGTTGTTTTCTGGTTATTCTTATCTTGAGAGTGTGTTTAGCATGATTTCGTTAGTTATATTACTTCTACCATGAGAATGTTTACTTTCTTTTCTTCCTTCCTTTTTTGTTGAGGTTATCGATATACAGCCCTTCTTCTTAAACCCTCTCTTTATATATATATTGTTGTTGCAAGGACCCCAGGTGCGTTCTTCTTTCCTTCACCTGTGTTTTGTGTTATATATATCTTTAAGGCTAGCATAGCATGCTTGTATTCTCTTGGTTTTCTATCCTTGCTAGTTTCTGTGTGCTTTCTCTATTGCTTCTGTAACTGCTTCTTTGCTATCTGCTATTTACTTCTTTTATATGTTATATGCTCTTAGTCGACCGATGCCTACTGGGTACCCGATGCTTTGCAATTGGTGCTCATACTATACTTCTGCATCTTTCTGGTGCAGATTCTAGTGTGAGCCTTTATCGTTGATCGTGTGGATTCTCGTACAGCTTTTGGATATTCAAGACTAGGGTGAGCTCCTGCTGACCGGGGCTTGACCACATCTCATTTTTTTAGAACTATTACTCTTTGTATATTCGGAGAAAGTTGTATTTACTATTTTATTATCTCTAGCACTTGTATTCTATTAGAGGCTCTTGTACTATCGATACCAGGTCTTTTGGTTGGTTTAGTTTCTTTATGTATATATTCAAGTTGTTTGCCTCTGCGTTATTCTATTTCATATCTTCTTTTATTTGTATCTGCTTATTGTGCCTGTTGAATTAGGTAGTAGCCCATTACTAATCATTCTGGACTACGGGGATTGGTTTGCCCACTGGAGTTGTAGGTGCCATCATGACCCAAGAAATCGGGTCGTGACATATCTTGACACTAGAAGATGTCATTGTGTCACTTGACAAAATTGATATGAAAATTCTTGAAGAATTCAAAATGTCTGAAGCATATACAAGTTTTTCAAAAATTGATTTTTAATCCTCGTATGGATTAAATCAATCAAGTTTAATGTAGTAGAATCACCTTAATGACATAGGGTATAAAATGGCATATTTTACCCTTAATCTTTTATATTATTTTCCAAGTTGATCACTTGAATTTAAACTCTTGAAGCGTTTTCAAAAGCAATAGATTATCGATTGAAAGAAGTTGAAATTAGAAACATGCAGAATAAGATTGATCCTGAAGTATCATATCTTGTACAATTATTGTATTTATATATTTTGCTATAACTATAAGAATGAAATAGTTTCAGTTCTATATATGTCGAGATAGTGAAATAAGATCAATTACAATTTCTAATATGAATGTGTTTATCCTAACAAATATTGTCAAGATTTTATTGATTATAAAATGCAGGGCATTTATAAGATAAACATAAAGTTTGATCTCAAATAAATTATATGCGTTCATATATGGGGTAATGCCATATTTTGACGATCTACAAAGAATTCTATTATAGATACTTTATCAAATCATGTTGTGATGATAGCTATTCATGAAGCAAGTCAAGGAGGTTTGTGATTGAGGTCAATGATACATCTTATTCGAGAGAAATGTGGCTTGAAATATGATAAAATATTCAAGATCTTATATGAAGGTAATGCATCATGCATAGCTCAATTAGTGAAATTGTACCGTATGTTAGTTAGAGAGGTGGGCGAACTACTACGATCTATAGATTTCCCATCTATATCCAATCCCAACGAAAATAGAAGCGAGTCAAAGAAGCATTCATAAAAAGAGATAGAATGGAACACATTTTTCACCAAAGCTTTTCTACACACATGAGCTCTAAAAAAATGGTGATATCAACATGCAATAAATTCGTTTGAGTGATAATATGGCTAATTTATTCACAAAGTTTCTGTTGACATCGAATTTTGACCTCCCTATACCTCACTCAGGATGTTCTTTTAGTAATTATTGTTATTGTTAGATCTTAATTTTCTTATTATTACTTTTATTACTGAATAAAATCACATATTTGGCCATTACTTTTCAAATTTGTATATATAATTTATAAAAATATTATTATTTTTAGTTATTACTATTTTATCGTGAATTTTTTATAATATTACATGCCATTAACTTCACGTATAATACATATAAATAATTTATTTTTGAATAATTTTAGGAACAATATTTTGCATGATATTTATCATAAAACATTATTTTTATCTATCAAATTATATATATGTAGTATTATGTTAATTAAATAGCAGTACAATTTTAAATTCCCGCTCAATTTATTTAAAATATAGCCACTTCTTACATATTTGATATCAATTCTAGCCTAAATTGAACTCAATTAAACCACATTTCAAATTCCAATTCAACTAAACACAATTTGTGACCCACCAGTGACCCAGAATCCGACCCATTTCACCTGTTTGATCACAACCATTCATTCCATCAGATCCAACGGTCAGGATTAATTCTTTTCTTATTTCCTTTTTAATCAATTAACCCGCATACCCCAAAAATCCCTAATTCAATTACACCCACACCAGTCACCCCCTACACTCTCCTGCTCTCCTCTTTAGCCGGTTGTTGCTCCACCACCGCACCACTGCTCATTGCTTCGATGAACCCCAAGACAACCATGAAACCTCCTCCTCTTCCTCCTTTCTCTTTCCCTTATTTCCTCTCTCTTCCCTCGCCCAAAGCCCAAACCTATTGCCTCCTCCATCAACTATGGCCACCACCAAATTGATCTCGCTGCCACCATTTATAACACCCCAGAAACTTATTCAGCTTTTAAACTCAGAATCTCATAAAAAATTTAGCTTTTCAGGGTTCACGAGTCTAAACAATGGATCGTGGTCTGAATCACGAATCGTGGAATAGAGTCATGGTTTAAGTCTGCCAGGCTCAGACTCTGGTCATAGAACCACGAGTTGGTTCTACGGATTGTAGTTCAGTCTATGGTCCGTCCTGTCAACTCGTGGTATCAGACCTAAGGACTGACTAATTCCTAGGAACTACGAGTCAAGTCTACAGCTCTTAGTTTGAACCACGGACCCTCCTGTTGACTCGTGAAATCTGATCAGAGACCTGCCAAGTCCTTCAGAAATGATGAATGGTTTCTACGACCCGTAGTTTAAACTATGGACCATCCTGTAACTCGTAGTACTTTATTCATAGGATTGCATGTTTCCCAGAAATTACGGCTCAGGTCTACAGGCCGTTGTTCAGTTGATGAGTCATCCTGTTTACTCATGGTTTACCTTCTGTAGCTTGTTCCTTTGGCCAGGAAGGACGGACGGAAACCACGAGCCGTGGTTTGGTCTACGACCCTTGGAATCCATCCATGGTCCCTGAAAGTCAGCTTTTTCTAGCTTTTTTCTAATTACATCCCAGGGGTATGTTAGTCATTACCCACCCATTTAACTCCTAAATGATGTCGTTTTGACTATTTCAAGAAGGGTTTTCACCCTTATTAGCCTAAGTCTCTTCTCAAATCTTCACTCTTCTCCCAAAAAGGAAAAGAACTCCTTCAAGCTCCAAGTCTCAAGCTCCAAGATCATGTCTCCTTTCTTTTCAATTTTAAGTGGGTTAGCTTCAATCAAGGTATGTGGGTATTCAATAATGGGTTCCTTTCATCCTTCTGCCCAAAACCCCCAATTCTTATTTTGAATTATGAACTTGTGAAATTAGAGTTTTAAATCAAAATTGGGGAAAACTTATGAAATCAGTTTCTATGCATCACTTCATGGTTTTTTATGGTTTATTTATGATTTGATTGAGATTCCTTAATTAATTTCAAAGGCCCATGCATTAAAGTTGATTTCTAGCATGATTCCATTGAATTGCATACCTTTAAGTAAAAATTGGTATGTTTAGATAACATGACCTCTAATTTTCATGATATTGCATGCTTAATTCTTCAAACTATGATATTAGAAAGGAAAGTGTATTTTGAATTATGGTTTTGCAAAGAATTAACACTCATGACTTGTGAGTTGCATGACATCAGATATGCCTTTATGCTTTTCCAACAGTTTTGGACATTAGATATGTCCCTATGTTTTATGAAAGGTTTGGCATCCAGATATGTCTACCTAAGTTATGAACAGATTTGACATCAGATATGTCACTAGTATTATGAGTTGTACGTATATGTTTTGGGAGTAGTATTAGCACCGATTTGGACAGGGTGAGTGTACCCATGGTCCCAGAACTACGTGCCCCATAGGTTCTAAGTCCCCTCAGTTGGGCATCAAATTTAGTGATCACACCACAGTCATGCCTTTATACCCTGGCAAGGTATATTGGGTCCTTTCGATGTGGCGTATACATCGGATTCCATGTAGCTCACATTCTATGTCGGTTAGAGAACCTCCCACAGAAACAGTATCAGGTTTTAAAATGCATTGACTCCTTGCTTTCAGACTTCAGAACTATTATAATTACTTATGATACTTTGTAGATCTTACTTTGGCATAGCATTGAGTCTCTTGCATTTCAGTTTTACACTTATAGCATGATTTCAGTTTTACAAGTGTTGTTAGCATGCTCATCTCAGATTTATGCATATCTCACATACTAGGTACATCCTATAGTACTGACGCATTTTGTGCTGCATCCTTTTACGATGCAGATTCAGGTTCCTGCCCTCAGATACATGGCTAGATTACGCCAGATACTCAGCTGATTATTGGTGAGTCCTCATTATTCGAGGACCGGAGTTCTGTTAGTATTTTATGTCTCTTTCCTTTGGATTATCTGAGTTAGTTGGGGTATTGTCCCATCAACTCTTATTTCAGATTTAGAGGCTTCAGACATAGCTAGTTTGTATTCTGGATGGGTTCTTTGTAGACTTTTGCTATTTCAGTTATGGATTCCTATCTCCTCTCTATGTATGCTTCTGCTTATTTTCCCTAAGTTTATCTGAGTATGCTATGACTGAGGGTTAATCTAGGGCACTCGTGTTCCATATCCCGTGTTACGTCTAGAGGGTAGCCTCAGGGCGTGACAAACTTTGTATCAGAGCCTCAGGTTTAAGGGTCCTAGGATGTCTGAAGACGCATCAAGTAGAATCTCGTTCATGTGTTTGAAGCGCACCACACATATGAGGGAGAGTCTACGAGATGTTCTAGAAAAAAGTTCACTTCCTTAATGATCATATTGTGCGAAGGAGTTTAACTCTAATGTCCCTCTAATCCCTTCCTTGTACATTTCAGATTATCCCTCGATGTGCTATGCCTCATTAAGGCACTCAGAATGCTGCTCCTCCAGTCCTGGCCCCCGAGGTCACGAATGAGGAATTTAGAAATGCTATCCATTTGCTAGCCCAGACCATGGCCGCTTAGTCCAACTAGCCGGATCCTATCCCCGTCCACCTTTAAAGTGGGGTAGCATCCTGGGTTCGTGATTTTGTTTGAATGAACCCACCTAAATTTTGGGGTTCGAAGGTGAGTGAGAACCCACTTAGAATTATTGATTGGGCAAAGAAGATCTTTGATGTTATGCAAGTGGGCGAGGTTAATTGTATGGAGCTTGCATCCTATCAACTCAAGAATGTGGCTTATATCTGGTTCACGCAATGGAAGAAAGCTAGAGGTAGGGACGAGGTCCCTATGACTTGGGAGTGTTTTGAGAGGGCCTTCCTCGATTGGTTCTTTCCCAGAGAGTTGAGGTAAGTGAAGGCTGAGGAGTTTGTGAACATGAGACAGGGGTTCATGTCAGTCCAAGAATACAGTTTGAAGTTCACTCAGTTGTCTAGGTATTTCCCCTCTATGGTAGCGGACCCACAGGATCAGATGATCAAGTTTATCTATAGGGTTTCAGATATAGGAAGAAAGAGTGTAGGTCTGCTATGCTGTTGGTGATATGAACATTTCTAGACTCATGACCCATGCTCACCAGATCGAGGGAGACAAGCTTAGTGAGGCTAGATACGAGGGTTCAGGTTTTGTCCATCAGAAGTCCAGAGGAGGACATCGCTCTTCCTTCCAGAAGAGGTCGTTAGGACTTGTGTATTCTTCACCCAGTACTCCTTCTCAGGCCTCCAGGCCTTATCATGATCAATCAAGTAGAGGTGAAGGCTCTTATTCTCACGGGACTGGTGCAAAGGGGCCTTCTTTCCTCATTTGTACCAAGTGTGGGAAGAACCATCCCGGTGAGTGTCTAGACAGTAGAGAGGTTTTTTTGTATATGGTCAGGTTGGTCATAGGATTAGAGATTTCCTTTCAGCTAAGAAGGGACAAGGTGGTAGCAGGACTCAGTCTGCCCCAGCAGCTCTAGGAGGTCGACCAGCCCAGCAGGGCACCACTTATAGTTCTGGTGGTCAGCGCCAGAACTGCCTTTATGCTATGTCTTCCCTCCAGGACCAGGAGAGCTTGCCTTATGTTGTCACTGGTATGTTGAAAGTTTTCTCTCTAGATGCATATGCTTTGTTAGACCCCGGTGCCTCTTTGTTTTTTGTGACCCCTTATGTAGCATGCAAATTTGAAATTTATCCTGAATTGCTTTTAGAACCCTTTTGTGTGGCTACTCATGTTCGTGAGTCACTCCTAGCCAAAAGAATCTATCGAAATTTCCCTATCTCAGTCCTTTATAGAGTCACTTCAGCAAATTTAGTAGAGTTGGAGATGATTGATTTTGATGTTATTATGGGTATGGATTGGTAGTATGTTTGTTATGCCTCAGTTGATTTCCGTACTTGAGTTGTCAGTTTCAAGTTTCCGAATGAACCTATTTTAGAGTGGCAAGGTAGTCCTCCATCCTCTAAAGGTCATTTCATATCTTATCTTAAGGCTAGGAATATGATTGCTAAGGGTTATATTTATCATGTAGTTCGGGTAATGGACACAAAGTCCGAAACCATATCTATTCAGTTTGTTCCTATTGTGAATGAGTTCCCAGAAGTATTTCCCGAGGATTTTCCCAGAGTCCCTCCCGAGCGGGAGATCGACTTTGGGATAGATATTCTCCCAGATATGAATCCTATCTCTAATTTTCCCTATATAATGGCTCTCGTGAAGCTTAAGTAATTGAAGGATCAGTTGAAGGATCTTCTTGATAAGGGCTTCATCAGGCCTAGCATTTTTCCATGGGGTGCCCCAATCTTATTCATGCGAAAGAAAGATGGTTCCCTCAGGATGTGTATTGATTACCGTCAGTTGAACAAGGTTACAATCAAGAATAAGTATCCCATTCCTAGGATTGATGACTTGTTTGATCAGCTTCAGGGTGCTAGTTTCTTCTCCAAGATCGACCTTAGATCCGGTTATCATCAGCTTTGCATTCGAGAGTGTGATATTCCGAATACAGCCTTCAGGACTCGGTATGGTCATTATGAATTTGTTGTTATGTCTTTTGGTCTAATGAATGCTTCTGCAACCTTTATAGATTTGATGAATCATGTGCTCAAACAGTATTTGGATATGTTTGTGATTGTTTTCATTGATGATATTCTTATCTATTCTCGGAGTGAGGGGGAGCATGCAGATCATTTGAGAGTGGTGTTGCAAACTTTTAAGGACCGGCAGTTATTTGCAAGTTTAGCAAGTGTGAGTTTTGGATGCAGTCTGTTGCTTTTCTGGGTCATATCGTGACTAGAGATGGTATTCGAGTTGATTCGTAAAAGATTGAGGCAGTAAAGAATTGTCCTAGACCTACTTCCCCATCTGATATTAGAAGCTTTTTGGGTTTGGCTGGTTACTACATGAGATTTGTGGAAGGGTTTTCTTCCATTGCTGCCCCTTTGACTCGGTTGACTCAAAAGAAGGTGAAGTTTCAGTGGTCTGATCTATGTGAGATAAACTTTAAGAAATTGAAGACTAGATTGACCACTGCTCCAGTTTTGGCTCTACCCGAGGGTCTATATGACTTTGTTGTGTATTGTGATGCTTCTAGGATTGGTTTGGGTTTTGTCTTGATGCAGAGTGGTAAAGTGATTGCTTATGCTTCGAGATAGCCTAAGACTCATTAGAAGAACTACCCTACTCATGATCTTGAGTTGGCAGCCGTGGTTTTTGCTTTGAAGATTTGGAGACATTACTTATATGGTGTGCATGTGGATGTTTTCACCTATCATAAGAGTCTTCAGTATGTGTTCACTCAAAAGGAATTGAATTTATGACAAAGGAGATGGCTTGACCTTCTTAAGGATTACGATATGAGTGTGCTTTACCATCTGGGTAAGGCAAATGTTGTGGTGGATGCACTTAGTAGATTGTCCATGGGTAGTGTGTCTTATGTTGAAGACGAAAAGAAGGAATTGGTTAAAAAGGTTCATAGGCTTGCTCGTTTGGGAGTTCGCCTTATGGACTCGACCATAGGTGGGGTCCTTGTGCAGAATGGTTCTGAATCATCCTTGGTAGTAGAAGTGAAGGCAAAGCAAGATAAAGATCATATTTTGCTTCAGCTAAAGGGTGCAGTCCATTAGCAAAGAGTTGAGGTTTTCTCCCAAGGAGGAGATGGTGTGCTTCGCTATCAGGGTCGATTATGTGTGCCTGATGTAAATGGGTTGAGACAGTAGATTTTGACGAAGGCTCATAGTTCTAGATATTTTATTCACCTTGGTGCCACCAATATGTACCGTGATCTACGGGAACTCTATTGGTGGAATGGTATGAAGAGGGACATCACTGGTTTTGTGGCTAAGTGTCTCAACTGTCTGCAAGTGAAGGTAGAGCATCAGCGAACAGGTGGAATGATTCAGGATATTGACCTTCCTACTTAGAAGTGGGAAGTGATCAATATGGAATTCATTACTGGGTTGCCTCATACTTGAAGGCAACACGATTCAATTTGGGTGATTGTCGACTGGATGACAAAGTCATCCCACTTCTTGGCTTTTAAAACTACTGATCCAGCAGATGATTATGCTAGACTCTACATCCGGGAGATAGTCTGATTGCATGGTTTTCCTTTGTTTATCATTTCAGATATAGGTACTCAGTTTACCTCCCAATTTTGGAGATCGTTTCAGAGAGGTCTTAGTACTCAGGTGAAGCTTAGCATAACTTTTCACCAACAGACGGATGGCCAGGCAGAGCATACTATTCAAACCTTGGAGGATATTTTGAGAGCTTGTGTGATTGATTTCAAAGTTAATAGGGATGATCACTTACCTCTTACCGAGTTTGCCTACAACAACAGCTTTTACTCTAGCATCCAGATGGCTTCGTATGAGGCACTTTATTGTTGGAGATGTAGATCTCCTATTGGTTGGTTTGAGATAGGTGAGGCAGCTTTGATTGGTCCAGATTCAGTTCATGAGACCATGGAGAAGGTTCAGGTGATTATCGAAAGATTGAAGACCGCTCAGAGTCGATAGAAATCGTATGCGGATGTGAGGAGGAGGGAGTTGGAATTTAAAGTCGATGATTGGGTTTTTCTGAAGGTGTCACCCATGAAAGGTGTGATGAGATTTGGCAAGAAAGGGAAGCTTAGTGACCATTTTGTAGGTCCTTATCGGATTCTGAGGAGAGTTGGTAGCATTGTTTATGAGTTGGATTTGCCAACAGAGTTAAAAGCGGTTCATCCGGTTTTCCATGTTTCCTTGTTAAAGAAGTGTGTTGGTGATTCTACC
Source organism: Jaltomata sinuosa (assembly GCA_003996215.1). Classification (NCBI taxonomy): domain Eukaryota; kingdom Viridiplantae; phylum Streptophyta; class Magnoliopsida; order Solanales; family Solanaceae; genus Jaltomata; species Jaltomata sinuosa. The sequence continues at coordinate 50,519 of QJPP01000718.1, forward strand.
TTGCTTGTTCCTTTAGAGGATGTAGGTGTGAAGGATAGTCGCACTAATGAGGAGGTTCCCGTGGAGATCCTTGATCGTCAGATTTGGAGGTTGAGAAATAAAGAAGTCGCTTCGATAAAAGTTCTTTGGAGAAATCATCTTGTTGAAGGAGCTACTTGGGAAGCAGAATCAGCCATGAAAGCAAAGTACCCTCATCTCTTTCCTTCCAATTCCGTTTTAGCTTGAGGTAATACTTTCCTCCGTAGTATGTCCCTCCAATTCTATTCCATCGGTTCCTCTTGTGATCCTTGCATGCATTCATGTTTTTGAAGTTGATTCAATCATGTTTTAAGTTGAAAAGCTCAGTTTTCGTGTTTACTCTTCAGATTTTATATATTGTTGATTGGTTGGGTTGTTTTCTCTTCAGCATTCCTTTGCTTAGTCTTCATTCGAGGACGATTGATCCCAAGGTGGAGATATTGTAACACCCCAAAAACTTATTCAGCTTTTAAACTCAGAATCTCAGAAAAATTTTAGCTTTTGAGGGTTCACGAGTCCAAACCATAGACCGTGGTCTGAATCACAGATCGTGGAATGGAGTAGTGGTTTAAGTCTGCCAGGCTCAGACTCTAGTCTGAGAACCACGAGTTAGTTCTATGGACCGTAGTTCAGTATATGGTTCATCCTGTCAACTCGTGGTATCAAACCTGAGGACTGACTGATTCCCAAGAACCACGAGTCAAGTCTACGGCCCGTAGTTTCAACCACGGACTGTCTTGTTGACTCGTGAAATCTGATCAGAGACCTGCCAAGTCCTTCAGAAATGATGAATGGTTTCTATTACCTGTAGTTTAAACTATGTACCATCCTGTAACTCGTAGAACTTGATTAAGAGAATTGTATGTTTCCCAGAAATTACCGCTCAGGTCTACGGGCCATCGTTCAGTTGACGAGTCATCCTATTGACTCGTGGTTTACTTTCTGCGGCTTGTTATTTAGGCCAGGAAGGATGGATGGAAACCACGAGCCATGGTTTTGTCTACGACCCGTGGAATCCATCTGTTGTCCCTTAAAGTCAACTTTTTCTAGCTTTTTCCTAATTACATCCCAGGGGTATTTTAGTCATTACCCACCCTTTTAACTCCTAAATGATGTCGTTTTGACTATTTCTAGAAGGGTTTTCACCCTCACTAGCCTAAGTCCCTTCTCAAATCTTCACTCTTCTCCTAAAAAGGAAAAGAACTCTTTCAAGCTCCAAGTCTCAAGCTCAAAGATCAAGTCTCCTTTATTTTCAATTTCAAGTGGATTAGCTTCAATCAAGGTATGTGGGTATTCAACAATGGGTTCGTTTCACCCTTCTTCCCAAAACCCCCAATTCTTATTTTGAATTATGAACTTGTGAAATTAGGGTTTTAAATCTAAATTGGGAAAAACTTATGAAATTAGTTTATATGCATCAATTCATGGTTTCTTATGGTTTATTTATGATTTGATTGAGATTCCTTAATTGGTTTCAAAAGCCCATGCATTAAAGTTGATTTCTAGCATGATTCCATTGAATTGCATGCCTTAAAGTAAAAATTGGTATGTTTAGATAACATGACCTCTAATTTTTATGAAATTGCATGCCTAATTCTTCAAACTATGATATTAAAAAGGAAAGTGTATTTTGAATTATGGTTTTGCAAAGCATTAAGACTCATGACTTGTGAGTTGCATGACATCAGATATGTCCTTATGCTTTTCCAACAGTTTTGGACATTAGATATGTCCCTATGTTTTATGAAAGGTTTGGTATCCATATATGTCTACCTAAGTCACGAACAGATTTTACATCAGATATGTCACCAGTATTATGAGCTATACGTATATGTTTTGGGAGTAGTATTAGCACCGAGTTGGACAGGGTGAGTGTACCCATGGTCCCAGAACTACGTGCCCCATAGGTTCTAAGTCCCCTCAGTTGGGCATCAGATTTAGTGATCACACCACAGCCATGCCTCTATACCCTGGCAAGGTATATTGGGTCCTTTCGATGGGGCGTATACATCGGATTCCATGTAGCTCACATTCTATGTTGGTTAGAGAACCTCCCACAGAAACAGTATCAGGTTTTAAAATGCATTGACTCCTTGCTTTCAGACTTCAGAACTATTATGATTACTTATGATACTTTGTAGATCTTACTTTGGCATAGCATTGAGTCTCTTGCATTTCAGTTTTACACTTATAGCATGATTTCAGTTTTACAAGTGTTGTTAGCAAGCTCATCTCAGATTCATGCATATCTCACATACTAGGTACATCCTATAGTACTGATGCATTTTGTGCTGCATCCTTTTACGATGCAGATTTAGGTTCCTGCCCTCAGATACGTGGCTAGATTACGCCAGATACTCAGCTGATTATTGGTGAGTCCTCATTATTCGAGGACCGGAGTTCTGTTAGTATTTTATGTCTCTTTCCTTTGGATTATCTGAGTTAGTTGGGGTATTGTCCCATCAACTCTTATTTCAGATTTAGAGGCTTCAGACATAGCTAGTTTGTATTCTGGATGGGTTCTTTGTAGAATTTTGCTATTTTAGTTATGGATTCCTATCTCCTCTCTATGTATGTTTCCTCTTATTTTCCTTAAGTTTATCTGAGTATGCTATGAACAAGGGTTAATTTAGGGCACTCGTGTCCCGCATCCCGTATTACGTCTAGGGTGTAGCCTCGGGGCATGACACCATTGTCCCGTCAAACCCCTTAACTGAAAACAACCTCTAAAACCATCCACCACTCTCATCTTTCTCTCCTATCTTCTCTTCACCGCAACCCACCACCATTTCCCTGGAAAAAACCCACCAGACCACCGTTATATCACCACCCCTCCTCTCTCTTCCTCTTCACCTTCTCCACTAGCAACTCCACTGCACCACCCAATTCCGACGAGCTCCACCAACCTCTATGAAATCTGAATGCCGCCCCCTCTCCTTCACTCCTCTCCCCTCTCTCAATTCCCAACTCCCTTTCACGACCCCAATTACAATGGAACTGTGCAAGCACCTACTCTATCCTATGAGGATAGGAGAACCCTAAAACCACCCAACCCTTAACATGTGTAAGTCCTTTTTAAAGCAATTTCAAATGTAAAGGCATAGGAACAATTGTATAAAATCTCAATAATCATTAGATAGTTAATAATACATGGGCTGCAATTTTCACAAGATACTACAATTTCCCCCAAGATCTAGTTTAAGCTTGTATAAGAGCTACTAAGGAAAGGATATGACACAACATAGAGACACAACTCCCGCATGAGAAATAGAGAAACGAAAGTTTCTAGTGGAGACTCTTTAGTCCAAGCTTAAACTTTAGCCAACATGTCACATATCTACACCAAAGGTATAGCAAGAGTAGCATCAGTATAACCACACGTACTGGTAGGTATCATTATCCGACCAGGATTAGTTCACATAATAACATATATAGAAATCAAGGCTAAACAAATACAACCACTTTAATATGCAGTAAGATAATTTATCTAGTAGTCACCTATAAGTTCTCCTTACCCATCCCCAGTCATCTACCCTTCATTCTAGAACAAATATATCCTCTAATCTCTACGAACTTCCTCTTGTTCACATATGGAATTTACTTACACAACTATGCTTGGTGGTAAGGCATTATCCACTGCCCTAGTTTACCCAGCAATTATCAACCTAATAGGTTATTCGTTCTAGGTCCTCATAATGTACTCGTCTACATCTAAATCATAGAAAGTCACTACAAACACTTATTGGAATGCCCCCACTAGGAGCTAGTTCATCTACCTCCCACTTATCATCATACTCAGTACTCACAGATGTTGCTCATAGCTATCCCTCTACCTCATACAACTAACCACAAGGCAATACCATGGAATATGTAATAATAGTGCAATAACATATGCAGTGATATATGCAAGAATGTGTACATACATGCTATGGATCTTATTTATGCCCCCTAGCCATGACCTACAGGGGGGACCTTAGGTGTCAATGCAACTAGGCTCTGCGGCCTGCACATGATGAATGCATGCATATATGTATGAATAACCACGGTGTCTAAAATACTATTCATACTTAACCATTTTAACTCACTTGTCACTTCCTTCCATTTATCCTATTCGTACAAGTATAATAGGAAAAGCATAAATAATACAAACATGTCAAAAGACCAATCGCAGGTTATGCAATTTTACTACAAATATGAAATTAGGTGAGTCTTAACTCTAATTTGACATAGCATCTACAAACCCTTATCAATCTTGCCCACCACATAGGTAGGTTCTACACTTCTATTTGGGTCTGGCTAACCATCCCATTACTCTTACAACACTAGGATAAGGTTTGTATTTCTGGATATAAGGTCACCATTGTCTTAACTTCCCTACTACCTTATTCATCATGGCCATGGGGCCTCTACATAAGTAATTCTTATTAGTCCTCATTTTAGTCCCTATTACAGCACATAATCATTCAGTCAACCAGCTAAGGGTTTCCAAACTATTAAAATAGGGCTTCAACCACCCCATCTAGGCATCCGAACTTATCATAGGTTAATTAAGAGTATTATTAAGATTATTCTTCTTATACAGTTGGATTCTCTATGGTTCAGGAATCACCTAGTTATCAACCACAAGGTTTAAGTCCCAATCATTATATCTTAGGCACTATTTACACACACAACTCACCATGCACATAATTATTCATAAATAGGCTTATTAGGTACATTCAACCATTACCATCCAGACTCTATGCCCGAAGGCCTAGGTATGTTGTCTCCATTAATTTTTATACATAAAGTATGCTCACTAATCAAGTATTTTTATTATTTAACCATAACCTACATCGAATGTTGAGCTGTTGCCATGATGCATGCAACTTGCATGTTGTTCCTGTCACAAGAATTCGAGAGGAATGGTCACCATAGTGGGGAGGGGAATCTCACTCTTTTTTTGAGAGATCCCCCTTACTTTTCTTGATTTTCTAGGGTTAGGAGAGAGTTGGGATATTTTTAGAAGAAAGCCTCCTTTTGGAAAAAAACTTCCGCTCAAGCAGCAGCACAAGTTCAGGAGCACAGCCTGCTACTGTTGCTCCCCAATTAGAGGTGTTGTCAGTTCCTACAATTATTCCACCTATTCCCGTTGGTCTGGTTATTTCTTCTGAGAAGAAGAAGATGCTTGGTAGGTTTCTAAGGTTGGGTCCCCCGAAGTTTTTTGGTGCTCCTAGAGAGGATGCGCATGAGTTTCTGACTAGGTGACAGGAGAGATTGCATAATCTTGGGTTGGTTGAGTCACACGGAGAAGATTACACCATATTTCAGCTGGATGGTCCAGCGAAACAATGGTGGAGATGGTATATAGGTTGGAGGCCAGTAGGGTCACCTCCACTTACTTGGGCAAAGTTCTCCATAGCTTTTCTGGAGAAGTATGTAATGTGCATCTTGAGAGAGTGGTTGATGGATCAGTTCTCCAGGTTGGATCAGCGCTCCATGTCTATTTTTGCGTATGAGGCTCTCTTCCATGAGTTAGATAGGCATGCCACTATAATTCTTCCGACCGAGCATGAGAGGGTGCATCATTTCATTCAAGGTTTGACTTTACAGCTTTGTTTGGCTAAATTGGGTATGCTCGATTTGGGTTAGTCTTTCTTGGAGGTAGTAGACCATGCCCGCACTATAGAAGGCATACTTCACGAGGCCCAAGGGGGTAGCGATAAGACGCCCCGCCATCAGGGCAGCTACAGCTTCTCACAGACATGTGACCGAGGCTACTTTAGTAGGGGTCAACATCAACAACATTTCCTACCAAGTCAGCCTGTTCAGGCGGCATTATAAACTGATGAGGGTCAGAGTAGTCAGGGTTTGATTCGGTCTACGCATTGTGCACATTCTGAGTATTCGGACCATGGCAACCAGTTTGGTTCAGCGAGTTCTTCTATTTAGGTTTCATCGAGCAGAGGGTGCTTTGAGTGTAGTGAGTTAGGGAACTTTGTTAGAGATTGTCTGAGGGTCAGGCACAGCGGTCAGCAGGGTCAAATAGTTCAGGCCCTTAGGGCTCTAGCGCCACCAGCCAGAGGTGGTGCACAAGGTAGTAGGGGTGGTCCTTAGGATACTCAAGGTGGTCCTCAGTCTGGTAGATCAGGTGGTCATGGTGGTTGGAGCCATATGTATGTATTTTTGGGTCTTCTAGAGGCTGAGGTTTCAGATGATGTCATCACAAGTATGATCTCCTTTTGTTATTAGTTAGCTTCTGCTTTGTTTGATATGGGGTCTACATTCTCATATGTGTCTACTTATTATGCTACTCGTTTGGAGTCTACTTGTGAGTTGTTGCCTGCGCCTTTGCGTGTAGATACCCCAGTAGGAAATTCCTTAGTAGTGGATCATGTATACCGAGCTTGTGTGGTGACTATTATGGGGTATAACATGTGGGTAGACCTGATTATGCTAGACATGGTTGATTTCAACATGATTTTAGGCATGGATTGGTTGTCTCCTTACCATGTGGTTTTAGATTGCTTCACCAAGACCATTACTTTGTGAATTCCTGGTATTCCTCATATAGTATGTAAAGGGTACCGATAGCCATATACCGAGGGGAGTTATATCTTTCCTGAGCGCCTAGCGGTTGGTTGGGAAAGGGTGATTGACCTATCTTGCTTACGTCCGTGATACTAGTGTCACTATACCTTCACTTGAGTTAGTTCCTGTGGTTTGTGAGTATTTGGATGTGTTCTCTTCTAATCTGTCGGGTCTTCCTCTTGATCATGATATTGACTTTGCTATTGATATTGAGCCAGGCACTCAACCTATTTCTATTTGACCATATCGGATGGCACCAGCCGAGTTGAGAGAGATTAAGGATCAGCTCCAGGATCTATTGAGTAGAGGGTTCATCAGGCCTAGTGTATCCCCGTGGGGTGCTCCAGTTCTATTTGTAAAGAAGAAGAAAGGGTTCATGCATTTGTGTATTGACTAGATGCAGTTGAATAAGGTGACAGTTAAGAATAGGTATTTAATGTCGCGTATTGATGATCTGTTTGACTAGCTACAGGGTGCATCAGTGTTCTCTAAGATATACTTGAGGTTTGGTTATCACCGGTTGAGGATTAATGTTGAAGACATCCAAAAGACTGCATTTAGGACTCGATACGACCATTATGAGTTCCTAGTTATGTCTTTTTAGTTGACCAATGCCCCAACAGATTTTATGGAGTTGATGAACCATGTGTTAGGAGCCTACCTAGATTCCTTTATGATTGTGTTCATCGATGACATCCTGGTTTATTCAAGGAGTAGGGAGGAGCATGAGTAGCATTTGAGAGTTGTACTTCAAACCTTGCGATACCATCAGTTGTATGCCAAATTCATTAAGTGTTATTTTTGGCTTGAGTATGTGGCATTCTTGGGGTATGTGGTGTCCAAGGATGGGATTATGGTGGATCTTGTGAAGATTGTGGTAGTTCATGATTGGGCTAGGCCTACTTATCCTACCGAGGTTCGTAGTTTTATCAGGTTGGCAGGTTACTATAGATGGCTTGTGGAGGGGTTTTCTTTCTATAGCATCTCTATTGACTACATTGACTTAGAAGAATGTTCCCATATAGTGGTAAGATGAGTATGAGGCGAGCTTTCTGAAGCTCAAGGCCTTATTGACTTCAGCTCTGATTCTTACTCTTTCGATTGAGGGCTAGGGGTTTATAGTGTATTATGATGCTTTTAGTGTTGGTTTGAGTTGTGTATTGATGAAGCAGGGCTGAGTTATTGCTTATTCTTCCAGACAGCTGAAGGTTCACGAGAGGAACTACCCCATTAATGACTTGGAGTTAGCAGCATTAGTCTTTGTGTTGAAGATTTGAAGGCATAATCTGTACGGCATGCATTGTGAGATCTTCATGGACCACCATAGTCTTCAATACATTTTTATCCAGAAGGATCTAAATTTGAGGCAGGGCAGGTAGTTGGAGTTACTGAAGGACTATAACATATACATTCTTTATCATCCAGGCAAGGCAGATGTGGTAGCGGATGCCTTGAGTCGAAAAGTGGTAAGTGTGGGTAGCTTGGCATTCTTAGCAGCATAGGAGCAACCATTAGCTTTGGACATCAAGTCCTTGGCTAACACATTGGTTAGACTTGACATTTCTTAGTCAGGTCATATTCTTGCTTGTGTTGAGGCTAGATCTTCCTTGTTGGAGCAGATTCAGGAACAACAGTTTGACGATGTGAGGTTGAGGATCATTCATGATAAGGTGTTGAGTGGTGAGGCTAGGAAGGCGACCATAGATTCAGATGGTGTTTTGAGGATTGAGGGTCGCATCTGTGTTCCTAGAGTTGGTGACCTAGTTAGATTGATCTTGAAGGAGGCTCATTGTTCTAGGTATTCCATTCATCCCGGGGTAGCTAAGATGTATCATCACTTGAGGAAGCACAATTGGCGGGGTAGGATGAAGAAGGATATCTCAGATTTCGTATCTAGGTGCTTGAAATGTCAGCAGGTGAAGTTTAAGCACCAGAGGCCAGGTGGTTTGACTTAGAGGCTACCCATTTTAGAGTGGGAATGGGAGCGGATATCTATGGACTTTGTAGTCGGTTTGCCATGTACTTTGCGTACATTATATGTTATTTAGGTCATTGTGGATAGGTTGATGAAGTCTGCTCACTTTTTGCCAGTTTAGACTTCCTATAGTTCTGAGAGGTTGGCTTAGATCTATATTTGTGAGGTTTTCCATTTGCGCGGGGTGCCAGTTTCTATCATTTCTGACCATGGTACTCAGTTTACTTCATGCCTCTAGAGGTCTATTCAGAGAGAGTTAGGTACTGGAGTTGAGCTTAGCACTACTTTTCATTCGCATACTGATGGTTAGTCAGAGCATACTATTTATGTTCTGGAGGATATGTTGCGAGCCTATGTTATTGATTTAGGGGATCAAAGGGACCAGTTCTAAGCCTTGGCAGAGTTTGCATATAATAATAGTTACCATTCAAGCATTTAGATTGTTTCGTTCGAGGCTTTGTATGGTAAGTGGTGCAGATCTCTGGTAGGTTGGTTTGATACCTTTGAGGTTAGACCATGGAAAGGCTAAAGAGACTAAATCTTGGATTCCATCCTGCGTCCTTATCGCGATGAGGGATGCCCAATCATGGCAGTCCATTACTATCACGACCCCAAATACAGTGGGACTGTGGTAGCACCTATTTTAACCTATCCAAGTAGGAGAACCCTAAAATCACCCAACCTTTAACATGCGAAAGTCCTTTTTAAAGCAATTTCAAACGTAAAGACGTAGAAACAATTGCACAAGATGTCAATAATCATTAAATAGTTAATAGTACAAGGGCTGAAATTTATACAAGCTACTACATTGTAACACCCCAGAACTTCCAAGCCCAAACTTAACTTAGAAAACCAGAAAAAAATAAAATTTCCAACTGTCAGTAGAACCACGAGTCACTTCCACGAGCCGTGGAACAGTCCACGAGTCATGGATTGGACTCGTGGAACAAGAATCGGAGGACTGCTTCTCTGAAGTTCGGACCACGACTCATGATCACGGTCCATAGGATTTTCCACGGACCGTAGATGCCATCCATGGAAACTCTTTTCAGTAGCCCAGCTTTAAGTCTCCAGCTTTCAGAGAGCCATGAGTTCCATCACAGGAACCACCAGTGGGTTCCACGACCAGTGGAAGCTTCCATGAGTCGTGACCCCAACTCGTGGTACCCATTCCAGTAGCTCTATTTTCCAGGTCCAGGAACCACGATAGGGTCCCACGAGCCGTGGAAGTTTCCACGAGCCATAGAACCCATCCGTGGAACCTGAGACGCAAATTTTCTAGTAACTTTAAGTTAAATTCTCAGGGGTATTTTAAACCTTTCCTTTCTATTTTGCTCCGACTATAAATAGTCTTAGGCTTATTTTATTAAGTCTAATTCCCCAAAACAAAGTCAGATCTTCTAAATTTGATTTCAAGTCAGAACAGAGCGTCTTCTCCAAAACTTCAGGACTAGGGTTCTCTCCTCCAAGCTTCAACTCCAAATTCTCGTACGGACTTTTATCCACCAGGTAAGTGGGTATTCAGTAAGGGTTTAGTTCACCCTTATACCCAAAACCTTCAGCTTTTTACAATGTTTTTTCATGAATTTAAGAACTAGGGTTCTTACCCAATTATGCAAATCCTTCTAGAATTTAGTTCTCATGATTTTCACATGATTTATATCCTGTTTTAAATGAATTGCAATATGTTTTAATGATTTGCAAGAGTTTTCACCATGACATGAGAAATCAAGAAATTTGCCCTAGATAAGTATCACATTTCCTTCAAAACTCATTTTATATTATTAGTATGTACTTTAAAGGCAGAATTTAACTAGTTTTTAGTCTACTACAGTATTTTAGAAAAACAGAGATTTAGACTAGTCTAGTTCTGGCTCAGAAACTCAGGATTCCAATTCTAAAACGCGATATTAGTATTAAGTTTGGGAGTAGTATTTATGAGGGAGAGGCTACGAAGTGTTCTAAGAAAAAATTCACTTTTTTTGCTATATTTATCATGCGATTGAGTGTGAATAAACTTCTCCCTTCTAATTTATTGTTATGCATTTCAAATCATGCCTTCTTGCAGAGCTAACGCATGCAATGCTAATGCAGTTCCTCTAGCCCCGCACCATGAGGTTATGAATGCAGAGTTCCGTAATGCGATTTAGTTGTTGGCTTAGACAGTTACCAATCAGGCCAACTAGCAGGCCCCAATTTCTGTGAACCCCACTGGTGGATCAGCTGCAGCTAGGGTTCATGATTTTGTTCGTATGAATCCTCCAGAGTTTGTAGGGTCAAAGGTTGGTGAAGACCCACAGAATTTCATTAATAAGATCAAGAAGATTCTTGAGGTGATACAAGTGACTGGTACTGATAGTGTTGAGTTAGCATCCTATCAACTCAAGGATGTAGCTCACATCTGGTTCACACAGTATATGGACAATAGGGGTGTGAATGCAGCTCTTGTGACTTGGGATTATTTTACTGGAGCTTTTTTTGACAGGTTTTTCGCGAGAGAGTTGAGGGAGGCTAAGGTCCAGGAGTTTATGAATTTGAGGAAGACGTCGATGTTAGTCCAAGAATATCAGTTGAAGTTCACTCAGCTCTCCAGGTATGCTCCACATATGGTAGCCAATCCAAGGGCTCAAATAGGCAAGTTCTTGTTTAGGGTATCCGATATGGTGAAGACAGAGTGTAGGAATGTTATGTTATTGGAAGATATGGATATCTCCAGACTTATGACCCATGCTCAACACGTTGAGGGAGATAAGCTCAAGGAAATAGATAAGGACAACAAAAAGGCTAGGACAGGCAACTACGAATATTCTCAGCAGAGGTCGGGTGGTGGGAATCTCTCACAGTTTCAGCAGAGGACTACAGCACCAGCGCCTTCATCAGCTAGCGCTCCATCCTCCAGACCTTGACATGGTCAGAAAGGGAGAGCATCAGGCTCTAAGTCTCAGGCCAGTGTTTCAGGTAACCGTACTTTTCCATCATGTCCAAAGTGTGGTAAGAACCATCCGGATGAGTTTCTTGCTGGTAGAGAGGGGTGTTTTGGTTATGGTCAACTCGGTCATAGGTTGAAGGACTGCCCCTTCACCAGGAAAGGACAGGGAGGTAACAAAGCTCAGTCTACTACTTCAGCAGCTCCAGCGGGCTGCCCCACTCAGCAGGGTACCTCGTCTGGTACAGGTGGTGGTCAGTGTTAGAACAGATTATATGCCCTTCAGACTCAACAAGACCAGGAGGATTCTCCCGATGTGGTCATGGGCACATTGCAGGTCTTCCATTTAGATGTTAATACACTGTTAGATCCAGGTGCTAAAACTTTCCTTTGCAACTCATTACATAGCAATAAACTTCAGTGTCAGTCTAGAAATCCTCCCAGAACCCTTGTCAGTCTCTACTCCAGTTGGTTACCCAGTTATAGCTAGACGAGTATACATAAATTGCCCTATCATAGTTTCCCAAAAAGTCACCTCAACAGATCTTGTAGAGTTAGAAATGGTAAATTTTGACATCATTCTAGGCATGGATTGGTTATATTCATGTTATGCCTCAGTCGATTGTAGAACTAGGATCATTCGGTTTCAGTTTCCAAATGATCCAGTCTTTGAATGGAAGGGTAATAACTCAGTGCTTGTAGGTCATTTCATCTCTTACCTTAAGTCCAGAAAAATGATTCCAAAGGATATATATATCATCTTGTTTGGGTTAAGGATTCAAACTCTGAGACCCCGACTCTTGAGTCAGTCCTAGTGGTGAATGAGTTCCCAAAAGTGTTTCCAGAAGATCTTCCTGGAGTTCCTCCCGAATGGAAAATCAACTTTGGAATAGATATCCTTCCAGATACCCAGCCTATTTTAATTCCTCCTTACAAAATGGCTCCAGCTGAGCTTAAGGAATTGAAAGAATAGCTGAAAGACCTTCTAGATAAAGGCTTTATCAGACCCGATATCTCTCCATAGGGCGCTCCAGTGTTGTTCGTGCATAAGAAAGATGGTTCTCTCAAGATGTGCATTGGCTATCGTCGCTGAACAAAGTCAGAATCAAGAATAAGTATCCCATTCCCAGGATTGATGACTTGTTCGACCAACTTTAGGGCGCTAGTTGCTTTTCTAAGATAGACCTCAGATCCTGCTATAATCAGCTCAGAGTCAGAGGTAGTGGCATTCCAAAGATATCCTTCAGGACTCAGTATGGTCTCTATGAATTTGTAGTTATGTATTTTGGACTAACCAATGCTCCTGCAGCTTTCATGGATTTAATGAATAGGGTGTTCAATCAGTATTTGGACGTGTTCGTCATTGTCTTCATTGATGATATCCTTATTTATTCTCGAAATTAGGAGGAGCATGTTACTCATCTGAGAGTGGTTTTGTAGACTTTCAAGGACCGCCAGTTATTTGTCAAGTAATTTACCAATTCATCTAGGGATCACATATACATCTTACCTGCACCACCATACTTTATGGCAAGTTAATCAACTTAAATCTCTGCATAAGCTAGGTTAGGCCTACTGGGTCAATTCCATAAAACTAGCATCACCATTTCTAACTATCACTCTTTCCACCTTTATAATTATCTACAGTTTAAACTTAGTGTCTTATACTAAACAGGGATAACAACATATCTTCTCACATACTACACCAACTTACAACTACAAGGCAACAATCAAGATGCACTAGTCCACCAAAAGTTTATGACAAAATAATCAACTTTAACCACACCTCCTATCTAACTTCAGCCGACAAGCACATTCTTCTTCATAACATTACTACTCTTCTTTAATACCTCATTATGCAACACTTTACTGATTCATTATTCATCTTATACTTAAGCTTTTCCTACATATTGACTTGCCATCATGAGTCTCTTCCCTAATTCAAATATGCTCTAAGTCATCTTAACCAACCACCCTCCCACTACATACTGCCATGGAATCTACACATAACTTTCTACTCTTCCCTCTATGTCAAGGGACTCATCAACCTAATACTCACCTTATCAATACATGACGATGGCTACATACTTCAGTACATCACTATCCCAATCTTCTAGCTACTACACTTTTAAATTCATACATCTAGCTTTGGGGTCATCTTACTAGTTATAGCTCATAATATCTCAATTCACACTAACTCTTGAGTGACTATACTACCCAAATGCTTATAGAACCATACCTTTTGGCTAAGGTACCATTCGTAGTAAAGTTTCTGGAAGAGGGTCAGAGAGCACATTCTACTATAGGCTAAACTACACGAGTGGAAAATTGTACATGCTTTTGGATCGATAGACTTTAATGCACTAGTGGGATCCTCTCAAGCCCTTGTGCAGTCTCTCAAATTTTCTAATGAATCTATATGAGAGCATATCACTGATAGGAATCTAAACTTTATTGTTTCCACCACCTCGAAGATGAGGCATGATTGGAGGAATTGGAGCAATGCATGAATCTGCATAAGTTTCTTGGGGAACAACTCTAATGCATGATCTGGAGTATGAAAGAATGGAAAATGTTTCCTAATTGCCGTGTAGACTCCTGATTATAAGTGTGGTTCAAAATGCACCCACAAGCAAGACATTACTAGACACGACTTCACAAACACCTTAGGACACTTGAACTCGATGCTCTGATACAAAGTTTGTGTGATGACTTGTTCTATTATTATTGAAAATATCTGCAGTCAAGGCATGTGTTTCTCATTAGTAATAAGTGTTAGAATTAATTCTTTAGTATGAGAGTGCATTTGGTATGTACCAAGGTCATACAATACTCCTTGCACAAAGTTGAGTTAAAAGTTTCCTTACCGATTTTGTTTTGGGCTAAGTTTAAACTAGGGTCAAATTCAAATGAGAATTTCTCCTAGAATATAAAGAGTTATAGGTCCCAATACTCATCAAATTAAAGATCTCTGAGTCCTATTTCTAACGCCACTAACCATTCATTAATACGCTTCTCGAGTAAAAAGTTATGACTATTTTACTAAAAACTGTCCATGCTAAAAAAGCTGAGACCGCTGTAGCGAGTTTTAGGTCTCTATAGCGACATCGCTGTAGTAGACGACTAGCTGCTATAGTGGGATGGCAGGATTATAAAACCCAAAAATGGGTTTAATAATTCTATTCTCTCCTCTTCAGTTAAAAACAAGCGAGGGTTGCTCCAAAAACTCTCCTAGGTTGCTCCAAAGTTGGGGAGCAATGAAGAGGAAGGATTCCCACTCGAATGGGGTAAAAACCATAGAATTTAGGACTACTTTTCATCAGGATTCACTTCCATGAAGCTAAAAGTTAGTGTTTAGACCTCTGCAGCAGATGCTTAGTGTCCAGGTAGGCTAGGCTTAACTGAATATTTATAGACCTGTATTTTATTACGTATTATTATTGTAGAATGATGGGAGAATTCATGCCTAGGCCTTCAGTCATGGAGTCTGGAGGGATAATGTAATGTTTGGGCTATTTGAATGACGAGGGAATGATAGTGTTGTAGGAATGTGATCCAATTCTTGTGTTATCATTGATGTTTGATGCTAAATTCTAGTGGGACTAGATTTTTGGGTAGGTTTAGGGAACCGGTAATGTGTACGTGTGAATGGGTTTCTAGGTCGTAGCGGATCTCTGAGAAAGTTTTACTTAGGGGAAATGGAAAGAAGATGAAGGGTCTGAAGTCCTTGATATCAGGGGATAAATTCCCTAGAATGTGCTTACTTTTCTAAAGGGGTCTAGAATTTGATGTAAAGAACTATATATGTCTAGATGGTAAATTGGGGGTTAGTCTTCGGACAGGTCATCAAGGTTGGGGTTATTAACCAGGTCTGTGGGTAGGTGATGGTTGATTATTTCCCATTTACGATATGTGTGCATTGTAACTTTTGCTTAGTATTGTCTGCATATTACATGGCTTAGGGAATGAAATAATGAATGTTTATGATGTCCGCTTGTCAATCATGTGAAATGAATTGTCTTAATTAATTGTTGGTTTTACAAGTGTGGTCATTTTTATTATTGTTATTTGTGGGATTGTCTGTGATATTCGGTTGGCTCGGGTACAATGCCTGGTACAGATACATAGGTTGGCTCGGGTACCACGCCTAGTACGGGATATCTATTAGTTGTCTTGGGTACCATGCCTAGTACAAGTTCTCTATCATTGGGCTTGGGTACCATGCCTGGTATAGGTTCTCTATCGGTTAGCTCAGGTACCATGCATGGTATAAGTTCTATATCGGTTGGCTCGGGTACTACTCCCGGTACAAGTTCTATTATGGTTATCTTGGGTACCACGCCTGGTATGGGATTAAGTGCAATATGTGTATTGGTTCCTTGAGTGAACTGAGCTCATTGTTATTGGTGTTTATTACTTGTTAGTTCCTTGAGTGAATCGGGCTTATCTGTTATTGATGTTCATTACATGTTGGTTCCTTGAGTGAACTGGGCATATCTATTATTGGTGTTCATTACATGTTGGTTCCTTGAGTGAACCAGGTTTATCTATTAGTGATGTTCATTACATGTTAGTTTCCTGAGAGGGACAGGATTTGGTATTACTTGACATACATATTGGTCCTTGAAGGGCCGGGTTGGTGTGTGTAAGTGATAAGGTGGTTTCTTATATAAATTGGGATCACATGTTAAATGGTATAGATGCAGTCCTATGGATCCTTTGGAGGTCTGAGTGGTTTGCAAGCTGTGGCATACTTATATATGGTCTGGTTACTCGCATAGTTGGGCATGACTTATAAGGTTGTTGAGTCCGGTTGTTGACTGGGGGTCTTATTGATAGTCATATGGACTTGGTTGTTTCATGTTGTCTAGTAGTATTATGTTAATGGGATACACTTGAATTTCCCATTTTTGACAAGAGTGACAGGCTGGCTAGCAGTGATATCTGGGCTAGTTGGGCATAAGATTAGAGGTTTTGAGGCATATTACTTGACGAGTCCAAGATGGGTGAGTTTGGAGGGACTAAGATTCCTAGGGAGTCAGGTTTGACTAGTTAAGTGAAACAAGACTAGTATTCTGAGAGTACCTGGATTGGAAGGATGTCAAGGGTAAGGAACCTTGGGGGTTGGATACGCAGAATTCATAGGTAGTCTGTTATTGTGGTCTAAGGGATAAGGGTCTAGGTTGTTGACTTAGGATCTTAAGTGAGGGTGACAGACGTGCTAACAGGGTTAGTTAGTAGTGTGAATTACGGGATTGAAACTGGTAAGGTATTTCTAGTGTTTAGCAAGATGGGTAGAGTTGAAGATTCTGGAGGTCAGATCATGGGTTGTTATCTTGAACTATGGTTCGTGATCTTGACCGTGGTATCAGGAAACTTGAAATTTTCTGATTTTTTTTCCTGCTGAGTATAGTCAAGTAGCTGGTTAAGATTCTAGGGTGTTACAATATCTCCCCCTTGGGATTATTCGTCCTAAAATGAAGAATAACAATCTGAGGCTGGAAGGAAAAGGTTGTAATCCCTACCAACTAAGTTCTAGAAGCTGATATCCAACTAAATCGAGTTCTAAGGACATGAAGACATGCTGGAAATGCAGGAATAGCTGAGGAAACATGATACTGAGACTGAAACAAATATGAGTAAATTGAAAGACCGGAGAGGAACTATTACCTCAAGCTGAATCAGAAGGAATAGGTGAGGGTACTTGGCCATCATGGCTGCTTCTTCTTCCCAAGTAGCTCTCTCAATGGACTGATTCCTCAATAAAACTTTCACTGAAGCAACTTCCTTATTTCTTAACCTACGAACCTTACGGTCAAGAATCTCAACTGGAACCTCTTCATAGGTGAGTCTATCTTTCACACCCACATCCTCTAATGGCACAATCATTGCGGATCACCAATACACTTCTTCAACAACAAAATATGGAAGACTGGATGAACCGCTGCTAGTTTGGCAGGCAATTCCAACTCATAAGCTATATTACCAACCCGCTTTACGATTTTGTAAGGACCTACATAGTGGGGACTGAGCTTCCCTTTATTGCCAAATATCATCACACCCTTCATGGGTGACACTTTCAGGAAAACCCCATCAGCAACCTCAAACTCTAGGTCCCTTCTCCCCGCATCTGCATAGGATATATGACGACTCTGAGCAGTCTTCAATCTTTCCCTAATAAACTGAACTTTCTCCATAGCTTTATAAACCGAATCTAGCGCGTTCAAGGCTGCTTCACCTACTTCAAACCAATCAATTGGTGATCTGCACCTACACCCATAAAGTGCCTCATACGAGGCCATCTGAATGTTGGAATGGAAGTTGTTATTGTAGGCGAACTCTATCAGAGGTAAGTGATCATCCCAACTACCTTTGAAATCAATCACATATGCTCTCAACATGCCATCTAAGGTCTGAATGGTACGCTCTACCTGACCATCCATCTGCGGATGAAATGCTTGGCTAAGATTTACCTGAGTACCTAGACCTTTCTGAAATGATCTCCATAAGTGAGATGTAAACGAGTACCCCTATCTGAGATGATGGACAAAGGAACCCCGTGTAACCTGATAGTGGCATAATCCTTTACTGAATTTGTAGTCTTAACTACTAGAAAGTGGGCTGATTTGGTCACCCTGTCCACAATCACCCAAATAAAGTCATGATGGCGGCGAGTGTGAAGCAAACATGTAATGAAATCCATGTTGATCACTTCCCACTTCTAAGTGGGGATGCTAATATCCTGGGTCACACCTCCTGGTCTCTGATGTTTTACCTTCACCTGTTGACAATTGGGACACTTAGCCACAAAATCTGCGATGTCCCTCCTCATGTCATTCCACCAATAGACTTCACGTAGATCACGGTACATCTTAGTGGCACCAGGATGAATAGAATATATGGAACTATGGGGCTCTATCAGGATCTGCTGCCTTAACTCATCCACATTAGGAACCAACAAACGACCTTGGTAGCAAAGCGCACCATCTCCCCATTGGGAGAAAACCTTTACCCTTTGCTAAAAAACTTTACTCTTTAATTGAAGTAGGATGGGGTCACTGTCTTGCTTCTCTTTCACCTCAACTACTAAAGAAGATTCTGATCCATTCTGGACTATCACACCGCCCTCTACTATGTCCGTAAGGCAAACTATTAACAAAGTGAGCCTATGAACATCCCTGTCTAATTTTTTCCTTCCTTCCTCAATATATGAAACACTACCCATGGACAATCTACTAAGTACATCATCCATTACATTGGCCTTTCCCGAATGGTAGAGCACATTTATATCATAGTCTTTGAGGAACTCGAGCCACCTCCTCTGACAAAGATTCAACTCTTTCTGGGTGAACACATACTGGAGGCTCTTATAATCCGTGAACACGTCTACATGAACACCGTACAAGTAGTGTCTCCAAATCTTTAGGGCAAAGACAACTGCTGCAAGCTCAAGGTCATGAGTTGGGTAGCTCTTCTCATGAATCTTACATTGTCTGGAAGCATAAGCGATGACTTTACCATGATGCATTAAGACACAACCCAAATTGACTCTGGATGCATCACAATATACCACAAAACTATTTAAACCCTCTGGCAGAGTTAAAACGTGAGATGTAGCCAACCTGATCTTCAACTCTAGGAAGTTCTTCTCACATTCATCTGACCACTGAAACTTAAACCTTTTTCTGAGTCAATCTTGTCAATGGGGAAGCTATGGATGAAAATCCTTCAACAAATCTCCTGTAGTAACCAGCCAAACCCAAAAAGCTCCTGATGTCTGTCGGAGAGGTGGGTCTGGGCCAGTTCTTCACTGCCTCAATTTTCTGAGAATCAACTCGGATGCCCTCACTGGACACCATATGACCAAGGGAAGCAAATGATCTCAACCAGAATTCACACTTACCGAACTTTGTGAATAACTGGTGATCCTTGAGAGTTTGCAACACCACTCTCAAATGATCTGCATGTTTTTCCTCGGTTCAAGAATATACAAGTACATCATCAATGAAGACAATGAAAAACATGTCTAAATACTGCTTGAAAACCCTATTCATTAAGTCCATGAAAGATGCGGGAGCATTTGTTTGTCCAAAAGACATAACTACAAATTCGTAGTGACCATACCAAATTCTAAAGGCTGTCTTCAGAATGTCACAATCTCTGACTCTGAGCTGATGGTAACCGGAACTGAGGTCTATCATAAAGAAACTACTGGCACCCTGAAGCTGGTCGAACAAGTCATCAATCCTGGGGATGGAATATTTATTCTGTAACACCTCAAAAATTGAACCAGCTATCAAAGTCTGAAACTCAGAAAAATTTCATGTTCTAGGAATGATGGGTCCAAACCATAGATCGTGGTTTGAACTACGGGTCATGAAATGGAACCGTGGTTTCCTTCTATTGATTCAGTCTCTGGTCTGGAACCACGAGTTAGTTCTACGGACCGTGGTTTGGACTATGGATCTATCCTGTCAACTCGTGGAACTAGATCAGAGGGTTGACAAGTCCATCAGGTTTCATGAATAGATTCTACGGCCCGTCGTTTGAATGACGAACCATCATTTTGAGTCATGGTTTCACCAGAGACCAGCTAAGTCCCCTGGAACCACGAGTCCTAATGACGACTCATTATCTATTTTATGGGTCTGTCCTGTTGACTCGTAGAAAGTCCTTCTGCAGCTTGAATTGTTGGCCAGGAACCCTGAGTTGGAACCACGGGTCATGATTCAAACGACGACCCATAGAACAAACTCGTGATTCCTGAAGCCGGCCCATTTTCCAGCTTTTTCTTAATTATGTCCCAGGGGTATTTTGGTCATTTCCCACCCTTTTAACTCCTAAGTGAGGTTGTTTTGGCCATTTCTAGAATGATTCTTAGCCCTATTAGCCTAAGTCTCTCCTTATTACCTCATTCTTCTCCCAAAAAGGAAAAGTTCTTCTCTCAAGCTCCAAGTTCAAGTCTCCTAAGCCTTTTCAATTCAGGTGGGTTAGCTTCAATCAAGGTATGTGGGTATTCAACAATTGGTTCCATTCACCCTTGTGCCAAAAAACCCCAATCTTCAAATTGAATTATGAACTTGTGAAATTAGGGTTTGATGTAAATTGGGGAGAACTTATGAAATCAGTTTCTATGTTTAAATTCATGGCTTCTTATTGCTTAATTATGATTTGATCATGATTCCCCCATTGGTTTTAAAAGCCCAAGCATTAAAGTTGCTTTCTAGAATGATCCCATTGAATTGCATGTTTTTAAGAGAAATTTGACATGATTATGTACCATGAGCTTTCTTGTGTTTACGAAATTTCATGCTTAATTCTTCAAGTATGAAATTAGAAAGGTAAAGCATGATTTGAATTATAGTTATGCTAAGTCTTTAAAAGTATGAATTTGAATTGGATGGCATCAGATATGTCTTATTGGTTTTCAAACAGTTTTGACATCAGATATGTCATCAGTTATGATCAGTTTTGGCATCAGATATGCCCCGGTATTATATGAGCTATATGTATGTTTTGGGAGTAGTATTTAGCACCGAGTTGGACAAGGTGAGACTACCCTTAGTCCCAGAACTACGTGCCCTTGTAGGTTTATAAGTCCCCTCAATTGAGCATCAGATTTAGTGATCACGCCACAGTCATGCCTTTATACCCTGGCAAGGTATATTGGGTCCTCTTGATGGGGAGTATACATTGGATTACATGTAGCTCAGATGGTCTATGTCGGTTAGAGAACCTCCCTCAGAAACAATTTATGCTTAAAAATGTATTTGACTCTTATTCAGATTTCTGACTCTTTGTTTATGATCATGTTTTCAGCTTGTGGTATTTCATAGAGTCATTTGCATCAAGTTTTACCTTTAAAGCATGATTTCGATTGTTAAAGCATACTTAGCATGTTTTGTCATGTTCATGGATATCTCATATATTCAGTACATTCCATAGTACTGACGCATATCTTGTGTTGCATCCTTTGATGATGCAGATTTAGGTGTCCCTTCTCAGACCCGTGGCTAGAGCTTCCTGGCTACTCTCTGTCAGCTGTTGGTGAGTCCTCTTAGGTCGAGGACTAGTTATGTTCTTAGTCCGTGTTAGTTACTTACGTTCGTACCTTGAGTTAGCTAGGGTCTTGTCCTAGCAACTCCTTATATCATGTATAGAGGCTTTTCAGACATAGACGATATTTGGGTCTTCTTCAAATCTTGTTTTTTTGATTTTATCTTATGGATTGAGTTATCAAATTCATATTATGATTTTGCTATGTTTAATTGTTATACCTGAGTTATGCAATGACCAAGGGTTAATTTGGGGCACTTGTGTCCCAGATCCCGTGTTACGCCTAGGGGTAGCCTCGGGGCGTGATAAACTTCATATCAGAGCCTCAGGTTTGAGAGTCCTAGGATGTCTGAAAGCCACATCGAGTAGAGTCTCCGTCATATGTGTGAAACACGCCACACATATGAGAGGGAAGCTATGAGATGTCTTAGATAACATCACTTTTTTCATCATCATATCGTGCGATAGAGCTTAACTCTAATGTTGCTCTAATCCTTACCTTGTACGTTTTAGATCATGCCTCAACGTGCTATGCCTCACCGAGCCGCTCGGAATGCCGCTTCTCCAGTTCCGGCCCCCGAGGTCACGGATGAGGAGTTTAGGAACACCATCCATTTTCTAGCCCAGACCTTGGCCGCTCAGGCCAATCAGCAGGCTCCTGCCCCCATCCACCCTCAAGGTAGGGTAGCGGCCCGAGTTCGTGATTTGTCCATATGAACCCGCTAGAGTTTTGGGGTTCGAAGGTGAATGAGGATCCGCTAAATTTTATTGATGAAGTGAAGAAAATCTTTGAGGTGATGCAAATAGTTGGGGTTGGTTGTGTTGAGTTGGTATCCTATCAACTCAAGGATGTGGCTCATATCTGGTTCACAAAATGGAAGCAATCTAGAGCTAGGGACGAGGTTCCTATGACTTGGGAGTGTTTCAAGAGAGCCTTCCTTGATCAGTTGTTTCCCTGAGAGTTGAGGCAAGCGAAGACTAAGGAGTTTGTGAACTTGAGACAGGGATCTATGACTATTCAGGAGTACAGTTTGAAGTTCACTCAGTTGTCTAGGTATGCCCCCTCTATGGTAGCGGACCCGCATGATTAGATGAGAAAGTTTATCTATGGGCTTTCAGATTTGGTGAAAAAGGAGTGTAGGTCTGCTATGCTGTTGAGTGATATGAACATTTCCAGACTCATGACCCATGCTCACCAGATCGAGGGAGACAGGCTTAAGGAGATGGCTAGGGAGAACAAGAAGGCTAGATCCGAGGGTTCAGGTTTTGGCCATCAGAAGTTCGGAGGTCGACATCGCTCTTTATTTCTGAAATGGTCATCAAGACCCGTGCATTCTTTGGCCAGTACTCCTTCTCAGGCCTCCAGGCCTTATCATGATCAGTCTGATAGAGTTGCAGGCTCTTATTCTCAGAGTAGTGGTGCAAAGGGGCCTTCTTTTCCCGTTTGTGCCAAGTGTGGGAAGAATCACCCCGGTGAGTGTTTGGATGGTAGAGAGGGTTATTTTGGTTGTGGTTAGGTTGGACATCGTATCAGAGATTGCCTTTCTGTCCCCTCTAAAGTCTATGGGTAACTTCACGGACCGTGGCTTGAAACCATAGACCGTCCTGTCACTCATGGACTTGGTCATCAGAGAGGTGCCAATTTCCTACCTCAGAACCATGGATGAGACCACGAACCGTAGTATAGAACCACAGTCCATCCTATCAATCGGAGTTCTCTTTCCCAGAGGACCCTCAGTTCAGGGCCCAGGAACCACGAGTCAGACCACAAATCGTAGTTCAAAACCACGGTCCGTCCGGTGACTCATGGAATCATCAGACCAGAAAACCCCCAAAACTCAAGGACAGAACCATGACTCAGTCGATGGTTCATCATTCAGAACCACGGTCCATCAACCCATTCGTGGATTGATGTTTCAAGAATTTCAGCAGTTTTCTTTTAAAATTCCCAAGGGTATTCCAAACCTTTCCTACATCTTTTAAAGCCTAAGTTACGTCGTTTTGACTAGTCTAAGCCTAAACTACCCAAATCCCCTCATTCCCTCAGACTTAATAGATCCTTAGTAAAATAGGAGAAAAACAAACGTTGTTCCTCCCAAGAACAAGCAGAAAGTTCTCCAAAGTTCAGGCCCCAGAGTCAAGCGTTCTTCCATAGAATCTTCATCCAGGTATGTGGGATTTCATCAATGCGTTCCTTTCACCCATTGAGTCCCTAGATACAGTTCAGTTATTCAGATTTCAGTTAGTTCTTCAGACCTAGGGTTCCTAAATCCTAGACACTTATTGAAATTTAGAGTTTATGATTGTTATGAAATCACTTACTTGTTTTCTGGGGAACCTAGTGTTTAATCCCTTTTTGGATCTTTTATTTGAATTTAAAAAGAGATGGTAAAAATGGTTTGACAATTTAGAAATTATTTCAAAACTTAAAGAAAATTTCAAAATAATTCTAAAGCAAAATAGAGTCGCCACTTAATTTTTTATAAAGAAATTAAGAAAACTTGAAAGAATTTCAAAGCCTTAAAAACAAAAATAAATCTTTAAAATTAGAGAAAAAGGGTAAGGGTTCAAGTAACATCTTAAGAAGGGTTTTAAGGAACTTAAGAACGTTTGTTTAAAAACGATTGACCAAAGAACGATTTTTGACTAACTTGAAAATGACTAATTTTGAAAGATTTTAGACATGAAAATACTTGATTTTTGAGAAGAAAATGATTCAAGCAAAATGTTCTTACTTAATCCAAGGCAAAAGTAGTTTATTTCAACTAAAGAAAATTCATTCTTTATGAAAAATTCAAAATCGAGGTAATTTAACTTTATTTAAAGCAACTAAAATTCAAAGCAAGGATTATTCAAAGATTCAAATTTAAAAAGTCACTTTTTGAGCCAAAATTTCTAAAAGGACTTATTTTATTAACAAGTATTCAAAAATAAATAAAACTCGTATTTTGAAAGAAGAGATGTGAAATACATTTAGTTCAAGAAAAATTAGTGAGAATCAAAAGTTGTTTATCTTTAAAATCATTTCAACCAATTAAAGGAAACTTTTATTTAAAGACAATTTTTAGAGATTTGAACAAGTCCTAAAAAATGATCAAGTTGTAAGAGAACAAGTGAATTTGAGTAAAGAGTTTGAAAAAAAGTGATTCTATTCTACAAAAATTTTAAAAAATAAAAGCTAAGAGGAAAACATTAATTTTAGATAAACGAGAAAATTATTGAAGAAAACTTTGTTAGACAACGAATGAGGAAAATAGCCATTTTATTTGAAAAATCTATTTTTAGGCAAGTGAACACGAATTCTAACTCTTTCTCATTTTAACCGAACTTAAATTAAGTTACGAGGTTTTGGACAAAATAAATTAAAAGAAAATTAAAACCAAGATAAAATTAAAAATAACAATATTTTAGGGGATCTATTTAGTTTAATTAAATTATAATTAATTAACACAAATGATGATATGAACAAATTACAAGAAAATAAAAGAGAGGGTTGAGAAAGAGGGCTTTAGGCCCATCCAAATCTGCCCAGCTTTGGGCTTCAGCTTTAAATGGATTTTGGTCCACTTTTGTGCTCATATACCAGCTATGTATACTGCTGTATACAAGCTGTATATATCTCATTTTTCGCTCCCAAGACCTGTATATTAGCTTCCCTTTCTGCTTTCCTCCTTCTTGGATTTGTATACCAGCTCCCTTCGCTCGTATACTACCGTATATCATCTGTATACTGGTATATATGAGTGTATACCAGCCCGTTTCTTCAAATATTGGTCCATTCTTTGGACTTTGGCGTGAGTCTTGACTCGAAATTGGGCATTGCTAAGCTCCAATAGAAATGCAGGTGTGGGGAGTCCATTGGACTCGAATGGGAAGTATTCATGCATAAAAAAGAGAAGATAAAGATTAGGCACTAATATATTCACTCGAAAATAATCAAATCAAATTAATATTAACCAAACACCAACTTCATCTAATTGAATTTTCATATATTTAAAGAGGAATTTTACAGGGGCACAAGCATAGGATAAGAGATTAGCATGCTTTGATGCATATCATCAAGACAAGCAGAAAAGGAAGAAGCATTTCTATACTTAATCTAGAGTGCATATGTTTCAATTACTGAACGGATGTAATGGATCCCGAGTCCAAATGGTTTAAAACGTGACTGTCAATAAAAAGGCACACAACTTTACATACATAAAAATGATGCACTTATTAGAAAATCAAATAGCAATTTCCCAATTTCACAGAATCTTTTACATGGTAAACTTAAAGACACCAACATATTGTGTACACTCCGTTTTATTTAATAGCCAGACTAACACACTCTAACAGATTAAAGAGATTTAGCACCTTTCTTAAATACAGCCATCTCATAACGGAGGAGAAGGGGTAGAGATGACAAAGAATGCATCCTAATATGCAGGACAGGACTGCTAATCAGACAACATTTTTTAGAGGAAGAGCACACATTTTATGGTCTGTAATTTATCACGTTTACTCTTTTACTCAGACGAACAAAGGGGAAGGTTTGCCAAACTCTAATTTAAGAAGAAACATACACAAAATAAGCTGCGTATTCATATAAAATCTCAGGTACAGGAAAGTAATCAAAGGTAAAATGAAATAAGACAGGGGAGAGGGATGTGCTAGCATATCACAACCACAATATCCAATGGAGCAATGACCTACACATGATTACCTAATCTCTTGAGAAAATCTTAAAATCTTGTTTTAAAACTACTGAGTGATGTGAAGAAAACAGGTAAATTTTAGGTCATTCAGACGTTAGACAGATTACAGAAAGGAGAAAACCATTAAGCAAACAAGAACGCAACAACGAGCTAACAAGAAAAGCACAATAGATTACGAATTAACCATAGAACTACCAGAAATGTGCTCAACGGATTCAAGGAGTTTTATTACACATCAACTTACTCGAGTAAACAGTGAGGAAATAGAGGAGCTTCAGGTCTTTAGGATCTATTGGGAAAAACCAAACTTGTGGGTTCAAAGCTTTTCCTGAAGCTCAACCATTCCCCAAAGCTCAACCCATTTTTCCTTGATCAAACAAACCAACAACAACACTCAATCAACCATTAGACAATTCTTAACGTAGCAAAATCAGAACAGTCAACCAGCTACAACATTAATTCATATTATCAACACATCAGTCGACTAGCTCACAAACTAAGAAAGAAAAGAAAATGAGAGTGAGGGAGAAGAGCTTACCTTTTTATAGGCAGCAACTGAAATGAAATGAGTTGATTTTTCTGGTGGTTATTCCGACGGATTCGAGCTTCCCCTTTCAAAATACAAGCAGATCCAGAAAATTTTCCAAGAAAACAATAGTATTTCTAGCTTTCTTTCACCTCGAATTCTTAGATTTCCCCAAAAATCAGAGAAAAAGCCTCTCCAGGATTTTTGCTATCTGAAAACTCATCCCCACAATAAAGATGAAGGTGGGTATTTATAGGGAAAACTTGGGGTTAGAATTGAGGGGGGAAACATTGGGAATTTTGGATGAGGGTTGGAGAATTTTTGAAATTCAAACCAAAATCCTCCAAGATAAGGGCACGTATATATTCTCAGTACCAACATCGATCATAGACCGATGATCCTGAGTAAATTTTGCCGTGATTTTCAGAGAGGAACGTTGAGGAGGCCACCTGGAGCTTCTGGTTCTTCTAGAACCTGGACAACTCACCATTTTGTACAACGAACGAAGACAAGGAGAAAATAGACGGAGGTTTGACGATTTGAGGAGGTTTGGGAACGATTTGGCATCATTTGCTGATGATTTTGGTTGTCGTTTGGAGCTGTGTTTGATGAAACTTGGTACTGGGTTTTTCTTGTTATTGTCGTTTGTTTGTGAGAGACGATGAAGAGTGAGAGAGTTAAGGGTAGTTTGGTTTTGAGCGTTGTGTGTACTATTGTGAGAGAATGAAACATATTCTGATATGTAAGGAGTTGGGCCGGGTATTTTGTGGCAAATTTAGGCTGGGAAATTAATTTCCTTGGGCCAAGAGGGTCGTCTGTATTTTGGAGGAATAAGGTAGTTGAGGATTTAGCCACTTTGCTTTGCAAATATGGCCGAATTTGGTCGAATTGATGACCAAATAATTTAAGTTATGGCCAAATGATTAAAATTATAACCAAATTGTATCTAATTGATTTAATTCAAAGAAATTAGGCCATAATTGGAATAGGGATGAACTAAATATAATTAATTCAATTGAGATTTTATTATTTAAAATAACTAAAAATAATTAATTTGCCATCATATTTAATCATGTGTTTATAAAACACCACTTTCACAATTTATTTCCCGGTTAAATCATTTTTTACCAAAATTGACAATTTTAAAACATTTTGAAATAATTTTGGGGAAAATCCTTTGAATTAAAATTCATGAAATAATATACATCTATATATTATAAGTATATGTAGACATATTTTATTTATGAAAATTATAGCATATTCTTCGGAATTAATTTTTGAAAAAATTCTTTTAATTGCAAAATTAATTATTAAAAATTATTTTAAAATTTACAAGCTCAATAATTAATTCGATAGTGGAGGAAAAAAATTGAGTGTCAACAACTGCCCCTCCCTTTGGGTAGGGTGAGTGCAATGTACCCTGGGCAAAGGGAATAGACGATCCCAATTTTGTCTGACCACTAGTCCATCTCTTGGAAGCGATTGGTTTTAGCACGAATTTTAAGAAATTATGGCCAAACCCCAATATCGGGTTTCCTACATATCTCAGGTGGCATGAGAATTCAGGCCACTTGTAGTTCAAGATGCTCAATTTTACGCACGACTTTCAAAGAATTTCAAACTGTCCCGATTTCAGATTACGGAAAGATCGGGAAGTTGGGGAATAAGAGGATTGAGGGGAGTTTAAAATACAACCGAGCTTATAACATAGATCCCGCCTACATATCCCAGGACTCGGGGAATCAGGATGCCTGTAGTTTGACTCAATCGGTGGAAAAGGTAATCTTTATGTTAAGACAACCTCTGGCTCGGGATGAGTGACAAGTAATTGAGTTATGGAAAAGAAGCTTGCAAACTTTTAACTATGAATGTGGGATCCTTCACACCTATAAATAAGACCTTACACGGATATAATTTCCAAAGCTCGAGGTGCATTATCACCTAGATTTGAAAAGAAAGGATGTTGCTTCCAGAGTGGGTTTAGAAATACTCTAGATGCGAAACTGACGCTAGGAAATGAATGTATTCCCACATGACTTCGGATAGGGGTGTAGTTTGATTAAAGCGGAAGTCGATTCTCAACTCGCGCCCACAGAGTTTGATATTTCTCTTTGGGCTATGTCCTATTTTGCTGCTAAGGAAAAGTTTCACGTTGTGATGCGTCCTTTTTGGTGTAGTCCGCACATGTGGTTTTGTTTTGAGAATTTCACCCTTCTCGGATGCTCTCGATAAAATCTCAAAGCGAAATTGTTAGTAGTAACATAATTTTATTTGGAGAGATAGTTCTTTTGATATATCTCATCCTTGGATTGTGTTCGACTACTGTGTTGTGACGTCCTTTGATGTGATTTGTACCTATTATTTTGGTTCGAGACTTTCATCCTCTCGGATGCTTCTCGCACTATTTTGAAATAAGATTGTTAGTAGTAAAGTATCTCAATAAGGAGAGATAGCTTTGTACCTCATTTTTTTCTCGTCTGTTATTTCTTGAGGAAGATGTCATCCTTTCCTGTCTGTGTCTTAGGAAATAGCAACTTCCATGACAATCAAAGATGATAGCTTTCTTGGCTATCAGATAGGATTGCTTGTGTGGTAATTTTTGAATATGATGACCTTTGTAGCCATTTTGATGTGACGGTCCTCGTAACCGTTTGTAGTAACTTGGCAGTGTTGTACCTGGTGCACATTCCCGTTGCTGTGACTTGAAAACTTTGTGCATTTCCATTGTTGCCTCTTAGAAGTGTTAGATTTGTGCATTCCCGTTGTTGCGACTTGAATACTTTACGCATTCCTGTTGTTGCGACTTAGAAGTGTTGAGATTCGAGTATTCCCGTTGCTGCGACTTGAACACTTTGCATATTCATGTCATTGCGGCTTAGAAGTGTTGATAATCCAACTATAACAAGCTCGATAATAGGCATCTCATAGTGACAAAGTTAGCCTAATGATTGCAATGCAAAGCGGCACATGCATGCAATTAGCCTGATAGTCACTTTTTAGGGTGGACGACCCAAACTAGCAAAGTAAGCAACACATTGGCGAATATATACATCTACCAAAGAAAAGTGGACGTCTCTACATGAATATGCCACTTATGGGGAGGATGACCCAACAAAGTTTAAGTGTAAGCCCTCGAGTGGGCGAGTAAATATATAGACCACTTATGGGGGGTTGACCCAAACACAATTGCAAGTATAAGCCCTCGAGTGAGCAAACAAATATAGAGACCACTTATGGGGGGTCGACCCAAACACAATTGTAAGTATTATCCCTCGAGTAGGCAAACAAATATAGAGACCATTTATGGGGGGCCGACCCAAACACAATTGCAAGTATAAGCCCTCGAGTGGGTAAACAAATATAGAGACCATTTATGGGGGGTCGATCCAATATTGAAGTATGGCTCTTGTGTCCATTTGTAACAACTTTGATATCAGACATAACAGCCCTCACGGCTGTCAGACATAATTGCCTTCATGGCATTTGAGCGTGATGATTTTCCGAACGTGATGACCTTCTTAGCCGTCTAAATATGATGGTCTTTGTGACCGCTTGTAGTAGTTTCTGATATAATAGCCATCTCGGCTATAGATGATAATCTTTGCGTAGGACTTCGGGTAAGTCTTGCACATCTTTCGTATCGACGTGACTTATAGATATCCCTTGAATTGTCAGCTTTCCAGTAATCTTGCACATCATCCGACTTTGGATAGAGGCGTCTTACAGATGTTCTTTAAATTGTTAATCCTTAGGTAATCCTGCACTTTCATCTGATTTTGGATGTGTCGCGACTTAAAGATTTTCCTTGATTTGATAGCTTTCGGGTAGTCCTGCACATAATCAACTTGGATATGACGCGACTTATAGATAACCCTTGAACTATCAAATTTTGGTAGTCTTGTACATTTATCCAATTTCAGATATGTTGCAACTTACGCATTACCCTTGAATTGCCAAATCTTGGGCGATCTTGCACACTATCCTGTTTTAGATATCGCTGCGTCTTACAGATAAATTTTGGTCTGTCAACTTTTAGGAAATCTAGTCCATCGTTCGATTTCAGATGGTGTCTTATAGACTTTCCTTGGACAGTATGCTTTCTTTAACCCTGGTGGCGAACATCATTGGATCTTGTGACTGTATGTGCATTCTTGTTGCTATGGCTTGAACACTTTGCACGTTCCCGTTGTTGTGGGTTACAAGTGTAATGCGCATTCTCGTTACTGCGACATAGACACCTTGCGCATTCCCATCGTTGTGACTCAGAAATGCCATGATTTGCGCATTCCCATTGTCGCGACTTAGACAGCTTGCGCATTCCTGTTATTGTGACTTAGAAGTGTGGTGCGCATTCTCGTTGCTGCAAATTAAATACTTTGTGCATTCCTATTATTGTGGCTTACGAGTGCCATGATTTGCGCATTCCCGTTGCTGCGACTTGAACACTTTGCGTATTTCTGTGGAAGCGACTTAGAAGTTACATGATTTGCACATTCCCGTTGCTGCGACTTGAACACTTTGCACATTCCCGTTGTTGTGACTTACAAGTGTTAAGTTTGCGCATTCCCGTTGCTACAACTTGAACACTTTGCACATTCCCATTGTTGTGACTTACAAGTGTTAGGTTGATAAGATGAAACCCATGAGGCAGTTTGCGAATGTTGGTCCTTGTGATAAACGTAAACCTATAAATGGCTCTTTTTGGTAATTGTCAAAAAACATCGCCTTTAACTTTTGTATTGTCACGTTGATTCCTTTGTGTGTACCTGCGCTCAAGGTAAATAATTAGTAGATGCAATATCGCTTTTACTAGCGACCACAGTCAAATTCAGGAAAAACCTTTAAGGAAAGCATTCATAATCAAAATAACTTTGATTAAGTGAATGGCTGAAAATCTATTTCTGGGAACAATCATAAATACCATCCTTAAACATTGTGTATTTATTGTGATCCTCGATTTGCGGGTCTTGAGGAGGATGTCATTGATCTTTTTTTATCTAATGGTCCTTACAACCACAAGAAAAGTCGTTAGCTTTGGAAAACTTTGTCGTCTTGGCTTCTCTTAGTAGTCTCGGCTCTTTCTTGTGAATTTGGGCATTCAGTCTCATTGTGCTGCTTTGAATACACCGTATAGTTATAGGCTTTTGTCGATCACTAACACTTCTTTAGGATAACTTGCATCCACAGAAAAACTGTTAGTTTTGGCAAAACTAATCTGTGTTGACTTCTTTCGATCTTCTGCTCCTTGTTCTATCATCTTCGGTTGCTTGTCATCCTCGGGCGCCTGCCTCGATTTCCCGGGTTATGGCAGATGTAAGACAAACTAAATTTATGAAGGAGAAAGTAATTTATAAGGAAAAAATAGTGATTTTGAAGAAATGGTTTGAAAAAATCTCTGCCAATATTGTCATGTTATGTACTAGCCAATGAACGTCCTTGACTTGAGGCCTTGATGTATCTGACATACTATTGGTGGACTCTGGGGATCCTTCAACATCCTAGCTGGAGAGAATGATTTTCAAAAAATCTATTGTGGCTAGGAACTAATCCACCTTGGATTTTATCGCAACTGGGGATTTCTGAAGTAGACTATGTTCTTCTGGTGCTTGGGAATAGTTTGTTTCTGAATTCTTGAATGAAGTTTGATGGAAATTTTGAGGTCCTCCTCAAAATTTCTGCCCCAGTTAAAGGTCTCGTGACGAATTTCACTTGACACTGTTTGGAGATTATGAGATTCTTTCTTGAGATCCATTTTAGTTGCTCTTTGCATTTTGACTTGTTGGAGTATGATCTTTGCCTTCTGAATATTTGAGATTCCTTTCTCAAAAATTATGCCCCAATTTCTATTTTCCGGGGTGGTATGACCGAGCCATTTTGGTGTCTACGTATCCATAAGCCTACTTCTATTTTGATGGAAAATGACCTTCACCTTCTGAATTTTTGAGATTCCTTTCTAAAAAGTTCTTCCCCAGTTTCCATTTCTTAGGGCGATATGACCGAGCCGTTGTGGCGCCTACGTAGGTCAAACGTAGTTCCCACACTCATAGTGGGAGATTGTTGGAGATAAATAAAGGGGTGACTGAGGCCGACAAAGGCCGCCTACATATCTTATTCTTGAGAATTCAGGTCGAACGTAGTTCAAGATAGAAAGGGGAAAGATAGATTTTTCTAAGGGGTTGACCGAAGCCGACACAGGCCGCCTACGTATGTCATTCTTGAGAATTCAGGTCAAACATAGTTCGTACATAGGAAGGAAAAGAAAGTTTTTTCTATTACAAATGATAAAAAATAGAAAATGTAATTACATGAAAAGAAATGAAAGGAAAAACCATCTTCAGACATAGTATCTTTTGATAGCCTCTGAGTCGATTGGTTTCGTCCACACCTTGGTCATCTTCCACCGACAGCATCTTTGGATAGTACTTTGTGAATGACATGACGTCTTCGTCAACTTGGTGTGTATTTTCCTTTATGATTATCTTGATGGGGGGGGGGAGAATCAACTGTTCGCTTCCTGTACTTGAATTTCTTTTGTACTTTTGTCAGGAGGACATCGTTTATGATTTTTTTGACTAGACTTCTCTTGATTCTCAAATTGTTCGAGGACCATAATCTTTCCATTATACTCTTCGCATTTATCATCTACCTCAGTCGTCCATTCAGCTCATGACATGACATAGCATTGACAGGTTTTAGATTATTTTACTGAAATCATACCTAAACAAGGTTAGATAATATCATTTTAAACATGAAAGGTAAATAAAAGTAATTAATTTTTGAGATAGGTGAGGCTTTCATTGGAATTGGAAACATTCACAAATTTTGGCTATGACTCGCACGACTACGAGTCTATGCCTTTTTGGAAAGCAGAAAAATAGTGCCGAGGAAAATAAAGAAGTAAGGGGTGGGTCTCGAGCTTCATCCGGACCATCACCGATTTGCAAAAAGTTTAAATTTTTCTTTTTATCTACCATAGTGACCAGGAAATTATGAGTGGAGTGGAGGTCCAATTCTGTAACTGCTCCTCTAGGTTTATCTTTCCTGATGCCTCAGGGAGCTCCTCTAGGATATCATCACATTCTTTGAAGAGATGTCCGATTACATCCCCGGAACCGTTGCTTACGGGCTTTACGCATATGAAAAGTCACTTTGGCTTTGGCAGCTCCAGATCAATATTCTTCTTAACCTTGTCGTCAGACTGGTTCTCTCTGATTTGGACGTAGCCTATACCAACCTTGAGAGAATTTTAGGGGAATGCTTGATAAGGTGTGGTCATTATCTTAGACTCCTCGTTTGTGTTCAAAGAAACCACAATTTTCTCTAATCTTCCTAATTTTCCCGAACGGGCTTGTGTTATTAGCTTGCTTGCCGACCATTCTTTGTCAGTTTCTATCACATTAATAGCGGCTCCTTCATTTTTTGGTGTTGTTTGAAGTGAAATAACTTTTTGATCAATCAAATCTTGGATCTTATATCTCAGATTAATGCAATCTTCTGTAGCATGCCTAAGGCTTCCAGCATGATATACACACTGTTGGTCGGCTTTAAAGAACCAAGAGTTCGTATTGATAGATCTTGGTGCAATGGGTTGAATCAATCTGGCTTCTTTGAGTCTTTCGAAAAGTTGAGTCTGACTTTCAGTCAATGATGTGAAGGTTTGAGGAGGTTTCTTTTCGAGATTTGTGGATGGTATTTGAAAATTTGGTTGGTGGTTTTGATAATTTCGTGGAGGTGTTTGGTAATTTCGGGACGAGTTATTGTTGTTTAGAGGTGGAGTTTGGTAATTTTGGTAACTAGTTTAAGTATAGAAAGTAGGACATGGACTTTGTGGAGCTAAGAGGTATGTTTCGGATGATGAAAGATTTTGAGAGCTAAACTTGGATGTCTTTCTAGACCTTGTGCTTGAACCGAAAGATATGGAGGATACATCTTCCTTTTTCTTCCGCAGGAATCGTGGAGATTCTGGCTCTGTAGAGATCTTGGTGATTTTCCCAGCCCTGAGACCCTCTTCGATTGTTTCACCAATTTTGACTAAATCAGCAAATTTTGAATTGACTGCTGATATCATTTTATTGTAGACTTCTGATTCTTTGGCTCGCATAAATACGACGACAATTTCTTCCTCATTCATAGGAGGCCGGACCCTCGCTGCTTCCTTTCTCCATTGATGGGCATAGTCACGAAAATACTCACCCATCTTCTGCTTGATACGGTCTAGCGAATACCTATCTGGAGCGATGTCTACATTGTAGGCAAATCTCTTAGCAAAATCTTTGGCCAAGGATCTCCATCCAGACCATTTCTTTAAGTCTTGTGAAGCAAACCATTCTAGCGCTTCACCACTTAGACTCCGGCTAAAGAGCCTCATTAGTAATGTTTTATTTTTACCTGCCCCTACCATCTGGTCGCAATAAATCCTAAAATGAATTGTGGGACTTCCAGTGCCATCGAAAGTCTCAAACTTTGGGATTTTGAACCCGTCAGGAAGTTGCAAATCTGGGTAAATGCAAAGATTATCATAGTTGAATTTCTCTTTGTCGGGTGAATTGCGCAATTCCTTGATCTGGGCAATCTCTTCTTTCATTAACATTATGTGCTTATCATGCTTATCTTCCATGGCCTTCCATTCTTTCTCCTTTTTCTCATAATGAACCAGCTCAGAATTTTCTGAAAAGGTGAGGTAGGGTTTAAGTGTAGCGGCATGGGGGGTGGTGGGTCACATATTTTGGATAGGTGGTAGGTGCGGGATATTTAGAGTGGAGTTTTGGTACGTAGAGGTAATGTTTTATAGCTTGTTGAAATTTGGATTGTTACTCTGGCATGTAGGAGGAACATAGGCATTTGGAGGAGTGTTTTGACAGTGAAAATGAAAGTTTTGAGGATTGTAGGCGTTAGAATTATCGCTTTGATTAGCATGTTGGGTAAGAGAAGAAGCGATTTGATGTGAGGTTCTAACATGAAATGGACTTGGAGTTGTTAAATCGATAATGGGTGGTCTAGGAATTGAGGAGGCGGGTGCATTGGAGCGGGTAGGAAAACATTCGAATTCCAGAGAACTTAGAGAAGGAGGATGGAGCGGAGGCCTCATTTCGTTAGGAATATTTGCAACATTGTTCATCCTTGTTAATTCTCTGTTCTTTCGCATTTCTTCTTGCATCTCATCAATTTTTTGCATTAGCTGCATAATGAGTTCACTCTGGTCCGCTAGGATTGGCTCTTGTATAGCCACATTGGTCAACCTAGTTTCTTTAGTATTATCAGTCATTTTTCTTCTCTTTTTATCAAGCTACAGTCAGGGGAGGATCCTTTTTCCACTTTATCTTGAAATGAGGATGTTTCGCTAGTTGTCAACACATATCAGTTTCTTAGTTTTTACCTGATACAGGAAAAACAACTCAAAAGGTAATCATGTTAGATTTCATTCAGGATAAATAATACAAGATATTTGACAGAATGTAAACAAATAAATGTTGCTTTATTAAAGGTGAATCAATTTATGTTTGGATAAAGACTCAAACAGACGGGAATTTATCTGTTGAATTTGGAACGAGTGATTTGACAGAAAAATTGATTCGTGTTGAATCTTGATCGTCTGGCGAAATTCATTAATCTTCTTGCCAAAAGATGAGGAAAATAAAGGTTTTTACCGATAAGGGTTGAGCCCTGAACAACTGCCTATGTATCCTACGGAGGAGAAATTAGGTCTTACGTAGTTCGAGTTGGCAAGTCAGTCTTTCCTGAGAGATAGGAGTAAGCTTTAGAGGCTTAGTGAAAATAAAAGGTTTAGGATTTTTTTTTCCGAGGAATATGGAGGACTTGAATTTTTGGTCAAACTTTTGTGTGGTAGACTTATATTTTGCTTAGCGGTTCTAAAATAGGAGTGAATTGACTCACCTTTGATTTAAGGAACACACATAAGCATATAACACAGTTATATCACATAATAGTTTATAGTGCGTCCTATATAGATATGTGACCCTTTTATACCAAAGGTAGACCTAACAGATTGAAGGATATGTATGTCGTTGGTAAGACGTTCCATTGCCCCAAAAATTATATCATATACAAATTTTATGAATAAATTAAATGGGGATACAAGACAAAGGAAAGGGATGCACGATAAATTTTAGTCCCACGCAGGGGTACATTCCTAAACTAGTCCGCCATGGAAGGTCCTTCATTCTCAAAATTCTTGGACTTCTTGAAATTTTGAACGCCTTTTGGATGAAGATGATGAAGGAAGACGCCTAAATAATTCCCAAACCCGAGGGATAATGGTTTGTACCATCCAACATTATATCCTTCAATTAAACAGATAAGGGATGATAGTCTTTTATTGACTCGTGGTTAATAAACGCAAGATGGTCTTTCTAATGGGCCCAATACCCCTAAGGTATTGAGTCGTCCTAGGTAAATGCCTAAAAATAGGGTTCTGGTTTAGCTCTACGCTAGGTGTCTAGGAGTGGTTTTGCTTTGAAATAGACTGGGTCCCAAGCGGACAACTTGGGTTAAAAATACGATAGCCATTGGACGCATAACGTACCCGTAAACTATCGTATTTTTGAGAAAGTGTTATTTATGGCGAGAGGCCACGGGATCGTGAGCCTCACTAAAATATAAATGAAATCGCATGCCATGTGGCGGAATATGCTATGAAATGAAATGACAATATATTTTGTGATAAATAAACACATAAGCAAATATCAATCAAAATTTATGTCACGACCCAACCCACCGGGCTGTGCGGGCGCCTACTCTAACCACCTAGATAGACGAACCCTCACCACCCGTCCAACAAGTAACATGCGGAAAATAGAAAGTAGCAAAATAACCTTCCCTTTATTATAAAAACCTTATTATTACAACATTTGAAAACAGAAAATAGTTTTACACTTGAATTGCCCCTCCCTAGGATCTAGTCTAAACAGGTACAAGAGCTACTACAAGATTTATACAGGAAAGAAAAGACACAACTTACGTCATGGAATCGAAGGACAGAAGCTGCTGGAGATCCTCATCGCCGTGAACCTATAAAACATCACCAACCCTGCAACCAGACTATACCCCAAAAGGTATAGCAAGAGTAGAATCAGTAAAAACACATATACTGGTAGGCATCATCGGTCGACCCGAATCCACTCCTAATATCATATAACAAAATAGGTAAAAACATGACTGCAAATAATATAATTTAATTTACATCCTCCAACCCCCTCCCTGTCTTATTCAATACCATCCAGCCCTTCCTACTCCCTCCGCTGCCAACTCCCTAACTCCCCGACTTCCCAAGTCACTACAGGTCCAACCACTAAGCCTTGACCCGGACTATCACTCGATTTACTATACAAATCCCCAGAACTGCACATTCCGAAAACCATCCCAACTACTGTTAGTCTAGACCCATCACCCTTATAGTACCCTCTATAACAATCCGGACCCCTCAAGGGTTCCCAAGAATCTCTCTTATGATAATACCCACAAGTGATGCAACACCCGACTCTCAACCATCTCCTCAGCCTAGTTCTCCTATACAACCCGACCAATCATATGACCATGAATAACTATAACCGATTAACCACACAAATATAGCCCGGACCCACCCAGGGATCCCCTCTAGACAACACCTAAATGTTAAGCTGACAACCCGACCTAATCTAAGACCAACTCAATAGATATAACAGGATTCCCGGTCACTCAAGGACCACCAAAAAATATCATATTTCAATAAAATAGCCCAGTCCACTCACAGAACCAATAATAGTCAATGCAATACAATAATATCAATGCAATGATGCAGTAAAATAAACCCGTACCAAGCGTGGTACAGAGCCAATCGTTAGTATCCCGTACCAGGCGTGGTACCCAAGCCAACCATTTGTTATACCCATACCAGGCGTGGTACCCGAGCCAACCATTAGTATTCCCGTACTAGGCGTGGTACCCGAGCCAACCAAATTTCAATTAATCCACAGTCAAATAATGAACAAACAACTTGTAAAACCAACAAGCAACACACCGTTCAATCCACAGACTGTAAAACAGGACCCTTAGACATTCTAAACAATTCCTCTAAGCAATGTAATTCATACAAACCCTTAGATAAGAGTACAAAAATATACAACATTCACAGGAATCTTAATCCATCACCTACCCTGTTCCGGGTAGATGGTGAACCGTTAAATCCCGTCTGAAGACTAACTCGGTTCGCCCCCTTGTTCTTGCACAACATAACTGATTCCCTTTCTTACTAAACGTTAGCAACTACGTGAATTTCGAAACCTTACCACCACCCAACAACACAATAGAAACCTCCTCTTAGCCCTTAGTAAGACTGACAACTATATTTTTTCCACTTGCATTCTCGAAAACCGCAGCTAGGAGTTCCTGATTCTTATTACCCGTGGTTTCCAAGCCTTTTCCTGGTTCCCCAAACCTTTCATTTTATTTTACCAAGACAACAACAACATGCATATTATACGCATCACTAACCAGCCACTTATTTAACGCAAACTAAATTCCCACAATAACCAGTATCAAACCGCTAGACTCTGTGCCCGGAGGCCTAAAACATGAAATCTCCATTCCGCTATACGATGAATACAGAATGTAAACAAGTCTAACTACTCATGGAAACCTAGCCTACCTGGACGCCAAGCAGCTGCAACCGTGCATTTCTGGCTCCGTGAAGGCATTCCCGACTGAAAGATGGTCCTGGAATCCGTTGTTCTGCGTCCCTCCAGCCATGACCCCTCCTCCTCATGATTCCCTTGCCTTGGAGCAGCATGAGAGGGTTTTTGGAGAAACCCTCGTATGTTTGCTAACTAAGGAGGAGAAGCTTTTTAATAAAATCTCGTTCTGAGGCTACTGCCTCCCGTCGTTCCGCTATAGCGGTCTAACCCTCTGCTATAGCGGAATAATTACCGCTATAGCGGAGTGACGTCAACCCGGATTATTTCCGAAAATCAGAAATTTTCCCATGACGTCACCCTACTTACTTCAAACATATTTTTAATCATTTTCCCCAAATTTATGAAATCAAAAAATTTATATAATAACGGACCTGGTCGTTACAATATACTAACTATTACAATATTTCGAATAGTTAGTCACATAAAGTTAGTCAAAAATAGTTTAATTTTTTGGTTAGAACCTAAATAAATCACCAGCGGAGTCGCCATTTCTGTTTAATTCCTTTTTGATTTTTTTATTTGAATTTAAAAAGAGATGGTAAAAATGGTTTGGCAATTTAGAAATCATTTCAAAACATAAAGAAAATTTTAAAATAATTCTAAAGCAAAACAAAGTTGCCACTTAATTTTTTATAAAGAAATTAAGAAAACTTAAAAGAATTTCAGAGAATTAAAAACAAAAATAAATCTTTAAAATTAGAAGAAAAGGGTAAGGGTTCAAGTAATGTCTTAAGAAAGGTATTAAGGCACTTAAGAACGTCTGTTTAAAAACGGTTGACCAAAGAACGATTTTTGACTAACT
The DNA here is from genome assembly GCA_003996215.1 of Jaltomata sinuosa. Lineage (NCBI taxonomy): Eukaryota > Viridiplantae > Streptophyta > Magnoliopsida > Solanales > Solanaceae > Jaltomata > Jaltomata sinuosa. The sequence goes on from QJPP01000718.1 coordinate 90,778, forward strand.
TGAAAATGACTAATTTTGAATGAGTTTATACATGAAAGTACTTAATTTTTGAGAAGAAAATGATTTAAGCAAAATGTTATTACTTAATCCAAGGCAAAATTAGTTTATTTCAACTAAAGAAAATTTATTCTTTATGAAAAATTCAAAATCGAGGAAATTTAACTTTATTTAAAGAAAATAACATTCAAAGCAAGGATTATTCAAAGATTCAAATTTTAAAAGTCACTTTTTGAGCCAAAATTTCTAAAAGTGCTTATTTTATTAATAAGTATTCAAAAATAAATAAAACTCGTATTTTGAAAGAAGAGATGTGAAATACATTTAGTTCAAGAAAAATTAATGAGAATCAAAAGTTGTTTATCTTTAAAATCATTTCAACCAATTAAAGGAAACTTTTATTTAAAGACAATTTTTAGAGATTTGAACAAGTCCTAAAAAATGATCAAGTTGTAAGAGAACAAGTGATTTTGAGTAAAGAGTTTGAAAAAAGGTGATTCTATTCTACAAAAATTTAAAGAAATAAAAGCTTAGAGGAAAATATTTCATAGAAGCAAAAACATATTTTTTTAATTAGCGATTTTTTTGTAATTATCATTTAAAATCATTTCAAAAAATTGAGTCAAATTAAAAGGATTATAATCAACCCATTTTTTTTTGCTTATTTAAGCCCAATTTATTTCATCCCATAACTTTTGAATCAATTTTAACCCAATATATTTAGAGAAAATTACACCGTATAAACATTGAGATAAAACTATTATTACTTTTCACCCAACTTTTCATATTACATGGCATAGCCCAATTTTTCGGTGAAATCTAAGGAGCCATTTCTGTTCCTTTTCGTTCCCTCCTTCATTTTGGTTACACAAGATAACCTATTGAGGATGAGAAGTGATTTATTTTTTAGCTCATGAGATTAATTACCTCAGTGATAATGAGAAGGGACCAGGGCATAGGAGTGTTCCAGATCTGCAACACACTTTAGATCTAGAGAAAGTGAAGTCGATTTTTCGTTATAAAAGAATCTTGAATGTTGAGGTGATAATGGCGGATTAATATGCTCTAGTGTTGAAGTGGAAGAAATGGGAGATAAGAATGATAATTGGTACATTTGTCAATGTTGTTGTTTATGTTGGTTACTGAATACTGATTCCACACTCGACGTTCGGTTTATTTGACTCATTTCGAATGAAATTTCATAGTGAAGTTCGTAGGAGATCAAACACAATTTTTATATAATTGGTTTCTATAAACGTGCGTTGCACATTAATATCATGTCAATTATTGAAATCTTACATAATAAAAAAAAGAACTGTCCTAAGTGTGTTGAATTAATAGATGCTTTTTAAAGCATTAGAAAGAATAATTATATAGTAACTCAAAGGAAATTTGCGTATTAACCAACAATGCAATTATAAAAGGTTATTGTACTTAAAATCATTGCAAATTTAATTTCTTAGATGTTCTCCAAACTTTAATACAAAAACACAAAAAATAAAATTGTTAGAAGAGTTATATATGTGAGAAACTACGAACATATTTCAAGCATTATAAAAAAAATTCAAGCATTAAGTGTTTACAATAAATTTTAAAGTGATAGAATAAATAAATTACAATCACAAATAAAATATGAGGAAAAAAAGATTTTATTTGATGAATATTGCGAGTACAAATTTATTCCTCCCTTGATTCTTTTCTCCTGAATATTCTCCATGATTCGAGGGCCGTTAGTAGTGTATTTCTCGAATATTAGATGATTTGGACATCTTTGGAATTTATTTGATCTTCATGAAAGAAGGATTTTGTGGATCTCTTATGAATACTCAGGATTTTATGAATATTCGAGATGTCTCTTCATGGGAATATGTTACCCTTTATATAGGGGTGAACTAGGGTTTAGGGTAGAGTAGCCTCCAAGAAATCTTAATAAAAATTGGACTCATCTTGTAGAGTCCCTCAAAATTTTGATGTCTACAAATGTCCCCTACTTCAAGACTTGTTGGAGTGTAGACTTGATGTACTCAAAGACGAGACTTGAAGTAATTTCCATCTTTGCGATTTTGTAGCTACAAATTTGCAGATCTGATTTGTGAGAGAAGAGATGAAGGGCAAATTTGGTCCCGCTGAGCGTGCCAGAATTTGTAGACAGGAAAATTTGAGTTGCAGAAAATAATAATCAGAACCAAAAATATCACAATAATTTTAGTATTTGATTTGAAAATATGAGTGTTACAATCTCTATTAATTCTCTGATTCGTCTTTTCAAGTATGTAAATTCAAGAGTCTTTGAGCTTGATATTAAATTTGGTGGAATTGATCTTGACTTGTGAATTTGATGAATTTGATCTTGACTTGTACTTGAATCCAAGGGCTTTTGAGCTTGATCTTGAATCTGGTGATCTTGATCTTGAATATATGAACTTGAGTGCTTGAATGCTTGAACTTGTAGCTTGTAGAGAAATTTACGGCGTTTGATCCGCGAGCTCTCTCTGGCTTCTTGTTAGAATTCTGGTGTCTTTTCTAAATTATGGAGGACCCCTATTTACAGTTGTAGAGGGAAGAGTTATGGTAAGTACAAACTCTTTTCAACCAATCAGATTGAAGTAATGTGGCAATATTAATTGGTCAGAACATGTCACTTGTACATGTGACATATTTTCATTGTTCTTTAATTTGGCTTGGTAACTGCATCATTTTGACACATGGCATGATCCTATTGGCTCCTTCACTTTACTTGGTATTCCACATTATTTGACATATGACGCCAAATTGGGCTTCTAGAATAAGATGACAACTTGGGCTTGACAAAGTGAGCTCATCATTTATAGCCCAAATTAATGGACTAGCCAATAAAAAATAGACTTTAGTTAAATTCATATTTATTGGACTTAATTATGATCCAATTATATTAATTCACAATATTTATTTCGACTAATATATTTTAAATTTAATATAAATCTAAATTCCTATGAATTTATATTAAATTAAAATTTTATTGTATACAAATTAGAATTTGTAGACAATAAAATTCGAGTCACAGAAAATAATAATCAGGACGAGAAATATCATAATAATTGTAGTATTTAATTTGAAAATATGAGTGTTACAATCTCTATTAATCCTCTGATTCGTCTTTTCAAGTATGTAAATTCAAGGGCCTTTGAGCTTGATCTTAAATTTGGTTGAATTGATCCTGACTTGTGAATTTGATGAATTTGATCTTGACTTGTACTTGAATCCAAGGGCTTTTGAGCTTGATCTTGAATCTGGTGATCTTGATCTTGAATATATGAACTTGAGTGCTTGAATGCTTGAACTTGTAGCTTGTAGAGAAATTTACGGCGTTTGATCCACGAGCTCTCTCTGGCTTCTTGTTATAATTCTGGTGTCTTTTGTGAATTTTGGAGGACACCTATTTATAGTTGTAGAAGAGAAGAGTTATGGTAAGTACAAAATCTTTTCAACCAATCAGATTGAAGTGATGTGGCCATATTTAATTGGTCAGAACATGTCACTTGTACACGTGGTGTATTTTCATTGGTCTTTAATTTGGCTTGGTAAGTGCATCATTTTAACACATGGCATGATCCTATTGGCTCCTTCGCTTGACTTGGCATTCCACGTCATTTGACACGTGGCGCCAAATTGGGTCTCTAGAATAAGATGACAACTTGGACTTGGCAAAATGGGCTTATTATTTGTAGCCCAAATTAATGGACTAGCCAACAAAAATTAGACTTTTAATTTCGTATTATTGGACTTCATTATGATCCAATTATATTAATTCACAATATTTATTTGGAATAATATATTTTAAATTTAATATAAATCTGAATTTTCTACTAATTTATATTAAATTAAAATTTTATTGTATACAAACTAGAATTTGTAGATAATAAAATTTGTGTCGCAGAAAAATTATAATCAAGACAAAAAATATCGCAATGATTGTAGTACTTGATTTGAATATATGAGTGTTGCAATCTCTATTAATCCTCTGATTTGTCTTTCCAAGTATGTAAATTCAAGGGCCTTTGAGCTTGATCTTGAATTTGGTGGAATTAATCTTGACTTGTGAGTTTGATGAATTTGATCTTGACTTGTACTTGAATCCAAGGGCTTTTGAGCTTGATCTTGAATCTGGTGGTCTTGATCTTTAATAAATGAACTTGAGTGCTTGAATGCTTGAACTTGTAGCTTGTAGAGAAATTTGTGGCGTTTGATCCACGAGTTCTCTCTGGCTTCTTGTTAAAATCCTGGTGTCTTTGCTGAATTATGAAAGACCTCTAATTATAGTTGTAGGAGGGAAGAGTTATGGTAAGTACAAACTCTTTTCAACCAATTAGATTGAAGTGATGTGGCCATATTTAATTGGTCAGAACATGTCACTTGTACACGTGGTGTATTTTTATTGGTCTTTAATTTGGCTTGGTAACTGCATCATTTTGACACATGGCATGATCTTATTGTCTCCTTCGCTTGACTTGGCATTCCACATCATTTGATACATGGCACCAAATTGGGCCTCTAGAATATGATGACAACTTGGACTTGGTAAAGTGGGCTCATCATTTGAAGTCCAAATTAATGGACTAGCCAATAAAAATTAAACTTTTAACTAAATTCGTATTTATTTGACTTAATTATGATCCAATTATATTAATCTGTAATATTTATTTAGACTAATATATTTTGAATTTAATATAAATTCAAATTTCTTACGAATTTATATTAAATTAAAATTTCATTGTATACAAATTGCCCCCTGCTTTAAAACTTGTCTAGATATTTAATCTTTTGAAGACTAGGCTTGAAGTAGCAGTGAAGATATTCTCTAATTTGTAGAAGAATTTTGAGTTTCGTACTATTGATGGAGACTTATAATTACCAAAGTACTTTCTCATCTTGTTAAAATATTTGTATTTTTTTGAGAAAGAAATAAAATACATAGCAAGCTATGCCACGTGGAATGGGCCAACACGTGCCAATTGGCTTGATTATCATGTGCCAAGCACTAGTTAATGCATGGATTGAAAAATTGAAAATTTTCTCATTAGCTTTGGGTTGACATCAAACACCAAATAACATCTGACTATTTCAAACAGAAACAGTACCATAGCCTCAAGTTCAATTGTAGCATCGAAACTTAATTTCTTACAATTACCTTCTAAAATCGATATAAACCAAATGCTCTTTGAATTGTCAATTCACGGAGTCCCCAAGCCACGCCTAGGAAGGCACTAGTGTCAAGGTAATTTTTACCCCTTTTTTTTGGTTTTCTTCATTGTTTTTCTGTTTTTTTAGGGGAAAGAAAATTACTTCGAGGAAGGATTTCTTCTTAATGTGACGCTAAGAGTCAATTTTTTTTTATAATTTGCGGTAAAGACTTTACACTGTTTGAGTCAAAGTGTCTCCTTGTCCGAGCTGAAGACTTTACACTATCTAAGATGAGAACTTTACATGGTTTGAACCAAAGCACCATATCATCTGAGCCAAAGACTCTACATCGTCTAAGGCAAAGACTTTACGTGATCCATGACAAAGACTTTTATACCATCTGAGCTAAAGACTTCACGTTATTCGAGGCAAAAGCTCTACACGTCTGAACTAAAAGCACCATATTATTTGAGCCAAAGACTTTACACCGTCTAAGGTAAAGACTTTACGTGATCTGCGATAAAGACTTTTGTACCGGTTTGAGCTAAAGACTTTACGTTACTTGAGGCGAAGGCTTTACACTGTCTAAACCAACAACACCATATTAACTGAGCCAAAGACTTTATACCGTCTAAGAAAAAGACTTTATGTGGTCTACGACAAATACTTTTACACCGTTTGAGCTAAAGACTTCACGTTGCTCAAGGCAAAGGCTTTACACTATCTGAGCCAAAAGCATCATATCGTCTGAGTCAAAGACTTTACACCATCTAAGGCAAAGACTTTATATTATCCATGACAAAGACTTACACCGCCTGAGTCAAAAACTTTACATTGCCCTAGGTGAAGACTTTGCACCGTCTACTTTACACCATCTAAGGCAAAAACTTTACATGGTCGACATAAAAGATTTTACACTATCTTTTAAGAACCGAGGTGCAGAGGGACTAAAATTTTCCGTCTTAAGGCATGGAAATTTAAAGATTCTTTTTAGGAAACATCCGCAAAAGGCCATCTTAAGGTGCAAACGGATAAATTTTATCCACCTTAAGGCATGAAAATTTAGAGTTTCTTTTAAGAAAACATTCGTAAAAAGCCAACTTAAGGTGCAAAGGGATAAATTTTATCCACCTTAAGGCATGAAAATTTAGAAGGTCTCAACTTGAAGACTTGGAGGTTTAGATGACTTCAACTTACAAATTTAGAAGATTTGATGACTTAAACTTACAGACTTGGCAGATTTGAGACTTTATCTTACGGTGTTGCTGAATTTTGAAGACTTCAACTTAAAAACGTGGTGGATTTGAGACTTTAACTTGAAGACTTTAAGGATTTAGAGAACTCAGCTTATGGACTTAGTGGATATGAAATATCAACTTGAAAACTTGGAGAATTCGAAGACTTCAACTTGCATACTTGACTGAATTCAAAGAGGTCAACTTGCAGGCTTGGTAGATTTGCAACTTCAACTTGTAGGATTGAGAAACTTGAGCATTCTAAATCCCGTTGAAGAAGTTTATCATTCATAGAGGTCTGCACGTATTGATCCATGAATATGTGGTGTAACTCCAAAGTTTTATGAGTGAGTACTTATGGACTCGACTTTCAAGTGGGAGATCAAGTGGGAACTTATTTTTTGTCACTCATATGACTGAACCCAGAATGAAATTCTAAGTACCTACGTACCTCGATGAAGTGGATTAAGTCATAATGTAGTTTTGAAAGAGTATTATTTTTTTAGGTCCTAACTTTTTCCTAGGTCGCCTCTTGTGAGGTTTTCAACCTAGAGGACTTTTTGTGTCCTAATTTTTACCTAGGCCGCCTCTTGTGAGATTTTCATACTAGCGAATAATTTTTTTTTGGAGAGTCGTATACAGTTTATATTCTTGCAGGCCAAGAGTTACATGCAATTTATGCTCGTGCTATAAGGAGCGTCATCTTCCTTCAAGGAGAGTACTTTTTCAAGAATTTTGTATTGATAGGGCCAACCCTTATGCCATTTGCATAAACAAGCTTGTAAGCACCATTTAAATACGCTTCTTATATAACGTATGGTCCATCCCACTTCGAGGTGAATTTTCCCCTAGACTTATGGGAAGTGATAATAGGCCTCCTTACCGCTTTTTGGAGTGCCAGTGCGCGGTATGTATGCGGAAGTATTTTTATTCATTATTTGAGTCTATATCTGGATATGTATCTAATTCGTACGGCCAAAAATCTTCTGTAGAATTAATGATTTTATCAAGTATAATTTGTTGTAAATCTCTGTTAAGATTAACTGTTTTAATGATAGTGATTAATATTTTATTTTTAAAGAATATTTGGTATTTTGAGGGGTTACTTATTACTTTTAAGTCGTGGGTAGATTCATCCATTTTTGTAGTTGAGTCCATTATTTGCTGTTATTTTTATTTTTATGAGAAAGTTGCTTCATATAATTGTTTTTCTCTTATATGTGATTTTTGAAGGTTTATTATATTATTTTTCATATATTTTAAAAATTCAGTATCTCCTGTTTCTAAATAAATATCTAAATTTTGTCTTATTAGGTATATTTGGAAATCTATTAGTTCTTTGGTGTGTCTCCATTCTTCAAATGATTCTGTATTCATATTTTGATTAAATGCTTTTATTGATCCGAATATAAATCTAGTTCGTATAAATCGAAATCGTCTATGTCATCTGGTATAATTAGTTCTATCCATCTTTGTTCCATTATTTCTGTTATCTCAAAAGTAACTAAAATATCGTAGATTTTTCTCCTAATATCGTTATTAAGTTGTTTAAGGATATATAATATGAGTATTTTATAATTATTATTATCATCTATTAGGTATGTATTATTGCTCATTAAATTGATATTTATTCTTGTCATGTTTTTTACTAAACATATTCCCTCTAATCTCTTTGTTTATCATAAAGTTCATCATCTTTTAATAAGTTATTTTGAACAATCTCTTCTAGCCACTACCATGCTTTTCTTGCTTCAATCGTTTACCCTAACAGCGCCTCAACTCTGTCTACTCCCCTAAACGGCCTCCTTGCCTACCGGTTTCGACCTTAGGATGGCATAGTCTGGGCTTAACTACTCTCAGCAATATTTAGCCATGGCAAACTTTCTTAAGATGTTCTTTATAACAGTACTAAAACATGATAAACAATTATGATATAAAAGAGATTATAAGGAATATAAAAGTTTAGCTATACATGACTATGAATAAGTATACCTGATTTTTTAGCTCGTCTGGATGCTCCATAGCTTACTTAGAAGATATATTTTATTTATGTATATGGAAGGTCTTACAAGTGAGGAATTGAGAGGTGGGGGAATTTTTTTGCTGATGATCCGATCCTTCATCCTCTTACATCCTTTTATAGAAGGAAAAAACGACTCTTACTATTTACACCATGACTCTTACTATTCACAAATGACCTTTCATGAACGACCTTTACTGTTCATGAATGACTCTTACTATTTACTTTACGACTTTTTATAATAAAACAAAAATTATATTGTTCCTATTTTTACATCTGTCCCCTATTTTATGACTTTTTTACAATATGGTACAAAAACTTGATAGGGACATTTATCTACCTATTGAAGACAAAACTTTATAACTTTACATCTTTTTCAAGTTTCACTATTTGCTTTTTGACTTCTTTTCCTCCTTTCCGTATATCTTTGTTTCTTTTATTTCTTTCCACATTCCTTTCCGCATATCTTCATTCCAGCTGTACATCTGGTATCTCTGTCATATCTCCTCCATTGCATTTTGAACAACGATGATCTGGATATTTATGACTAATTATCTTGCAATATCTTGTTAATAGATTTTGAGAAATAAATTCATTCTTCAATGCTCTTGTCGTCGGTTTCTCTTCTGGTCTAAGTAATGATAATATCCATTGTTGGACTTCTTCCATATCTGCTTCTCTTATATTTCTTGAATTTGAATAAATCATTAATTGGTCTCTGGCGTAGTAGCTCCATATCGCGTTTCCATTTAAATAATTATCTGCTAGCTCTTGAATAATGGTTGAAATTCCAATAATTCGCTTGTTTGCATAAAAATTGGGTATTTCTATCATAGGTATTTCTGGTTGTATTATTATATCGTCTGGTAATATCATGTTTTTTGTCAATCCCAGTTTTACAACTTGGATCACTGGTTTTATCTCGTCATATAATATCTCTGCTGGTGCTGTATAGAATTTCACATAGAATAAATTTCCTTTTGTAACTCTTTTGTAGGTTAGAAATGCTTTATGTATTTCTGGTATTCCTTGTAGCTCTTCTCCATCATATGTATATACTATACTGAGTAGTCCATAATGGTAACATGTTTTGACTAAGTTCGAATTTGTCTTTGGCTGTGCAATAAGTCTGTTATATCCCTGTAATTTTTGGGTTATGTAGTCTTGGGTTGAGTCTGTGGTTGTAACTGACCTTGGGTTTAGGTTTAAATATGTCTGGATTTTGTATATGTTTTGTATGTAGTTTTGGGACAAATGGTTGTATATCTTTTTCTCTTGGTGTAAACTTGCTGCGTATGTATTTATTTGGGGTGGTACCATAACTGGTCTTTGTATTTTTTGAGTAAATGGGTTTGTGAACATTGTATTTAAATTGGTATTTTTGTATTGTGGTTTTGTAGGTTGTCCGCTTGTACCTGCACTTGTACCTGCATTATTAGCAAATAAATTGTTTTGGGTTTTTCGGAGTTTCCCAACGTCTCCTTCTAGCTCCGGACGTTTATAGTCTTCCTGGGGACTGCTATCTTTAGCCTTAGACTTCAGATTAACTTCATTAGTCTTTAGCTTTTTTATCTCTTCATCCATACTATCCACTTTAGTACAAAGTGTAGTAATGGCTTCGAGTATCTTATCCATTGTATTATCTTCTGGCTCAGTTTGGATACCTTTGTCTTGATAGGTAGTCTGCAATAACATTTTTGTCAGTCCTTATTACCTCAATTGTAAATGTAAAATTTTGTATATTTAATACAAGCCTTCTTATTTCCTTCGTTGTCACCGAGTCTGGTATTTTTCGCGTTATCCACCACTTTACTTGCGTATTATCTGTTCTTACAATAAATTTGTTATAAACAATATATGGCTCAAATGCTAACAAACATTTATATAATCCAAATAGTTCTTTTCTATTTATTTTCCATTTTAATTGTGGTTCCGTGTATGATCCCGAATAATATCTGCAATGATGTTCAATTTTTTCATTATCATATCTATATTTGAGAATTCCTCCATAACTGTGATCACTAGAATCAGTTTCTACTATGTATGTAAATTGCCTTTTTTCATCCGGAAAATATAGTTTTGGTAGTTTTTTACACAAATTTTTAATCTTTTTTATATGCATTTTATCTTTTTCGTCAAAATGGTATTCTACATCTTTCTTTAATTTTTTCTGCAGTGGTTTTAAGTTTTCTGCTAATTTAGGGATATATTCTCTTACTTGGTTAACTAATCCTAAAAATGATTGTAGCTTCTTTTTTGTGTCAAGTGTCTCATTTAAATTAATTATTTTCTGTACTATATGCGTTTGCATTTTTATTCCATTTTTATCTATTTGTATACCTAAGAATTCTATTTGATTTTTCATTATTTCTGCCTTCTTTTTACTTAAACTAATTCCTGATATTTCTATGATGTGTATAAATTTTTCTAGTAATTTTATATGTTCTTCCTCTGTCCTGGAATATAATAGTATATCATCTATATATATTATGCAATTTTCTAATTGGTTGAAGTAGCTGTCCATAAAATGTTGGTATCTACCTGGTGCGTTTTTATATCCAAAGGGTAATACATTCCATTCGTAAAATCCTTGTGGTACCGTAAATGCTGTTAGTTTCTTAGATTCATCTTCTAGTTTTAAATGGTAAAATCCTGATTTGCAGTCAAATTTACTAAAATAGTTATATCCTTGTATTTGTCTGATTTTTAGTATTTTATTTGGTATTGGATAATTATATGTTTTTGTTTTTGCATTTAAATTTCTATAATCTATAACCATTCTACTTTTTTCTCGTTTTTGTTCACTATGTTTATTTACTATAAATGCTGGGCTAGTGTGTTTGCTGTTACTTTCTTGTATGTATTTATTGTCTAATAATTCTTGTATATGCATTTTAAATTCTGTTAGGTCCTTAAAATTGTATTTTAAAGGTTTTTGCATTATTATACTATTTTCATCTATTAGTTCAATTTTTATTTTTGTTTTATATTTTTCCCATCCTTGTAAGGGATTATCATTATATAGTAGTTCTAATTTATCTTGGAGTAGTTTTATCTTATTTATAGAAAATATGATTATTTCTATTTTATGGTTGCTTGGTGTTATATTTTCTAGTTTTTGGGTAATTTTCTCACTTCCTTTGATCCATGGTGTTGTTTTTCTTAATTTATTATTTACTCTTTTTGCTCCTACTCTTTGTCCACATGGGGTAGTAAACCACCAATGTGTCTTTGTTATAATATGTGGGAATAATTTATCTAAGAATGACATTCCTAGTAATATATCTTTATTTGGGGTGCTGTTCTATCTTTACAACATGCTAAATTTCTTACTAATATTTTATCCATTTTAATATTTTCTTTGTATTTTTCACATAATTCCATAAACCAATTTTGTAAAAATTTTATTCGAGCTCCTAGAGTATCTGCTAATTCTGTTTCATTCCAATTTTTTCTTATTTTTGAACTAAAAGGTTCTGGTAATTTAGTAAAATATAATTTTCTTATTTCTTTACTTTCATCCGGATTATATGTTCCTTTGTAATAATAGTCTTTAAATGCACAAGTATATTCATCTAGATAGCACATATTACATATTGCTAATTTTGACATTAAATTTCTGTTTATAGTTTTTTCTTTATTTTGTTCTTCTATTTCCGTCGTCATACTACCAAATTCATTTCTTATTGCTATTTCATATTTAAATAATATTTCCGTAGCTGTTGTGGCATCTGTTCCATCATATTTTTTATCACTTCTTAATGTTGCTAGACTTTCATTTGTTAAATTTTGTAACCATAATTTTACCGTTCCTATGAGTGTTCTTTCTATATATCCTGGTGTTTCAGCTATCGATATTTTATTGTCTATTAATTGTTTTGAGATATATCCTGTCCATAATTGAATTATTTTATTTATATCTGCTACACAATCTAGATCTAAAAAATTATTTTGTTCAGTTATCTGCCTTGGTGTCCATTTCTTATTCGGCCTTTTTTCCCATAACGTTTTATTTTTATCATATGAATTATAGTCTATCCTATAGTAGCTTGGATTTAATTGCTTTGGATTCTTTACTGCTGATGTACTTGGTTTATCATCAGTGCTTATATCTCCTGTATTTATTTCTGGATTTATTTTTGCTTTTTCCGTTTTTTCTATTAGTTCGGTATATGTTTCACTTGTTTCCGAATAGTTTTCTCCTAGATCATTATCACTTTCTTCACTTATTTCGTCAACGCTTATTTTTGGTAGATTATCTTGTTCTTCTTCTAATTGTAATTTAAATTTTTCTATTTCATTTGTCAGTTTTAACTCTTATTCCTCTTCTCTACGTTTTTCTTTTTCTTTTTGCTTACTTGCATATAATTGTTTTAGCACTTCTAATTCTTTTTCTAGTTCTATTATTTTAGTGTTTTTTACTTCTTCTATTCGTTGTATTTTTTCTTTAGTTTGTTGTTGTATTTTTTCAATTTCTCGTTTTCTATCTATTTCTTCATTTTCTTTTGTTATTCTAACCATTGCGGTTAAATTATCTTCTAATTTTACCGTTTCTTTTTCTAACATTAAATTTAGATTATCTCCTATTTTTTTATATCTTCTTCCTAAATTAGAAAATACTATTGTTATCTTTAATCCTTCCGGATTTACATATGTTTTTTCTTCTAATGCAAATTCTTCTTTATTCATTTATAAATTATGTTGGTATTTATATTCTAGACTGTCTATTCGTAATTGTAATTCTAATATAACTCTTCTTTGTGCTAATAGGGATTTATGGCAAGCTCCTGCAAATATATTAGTGTTTAGTCTATTTTGTCTATGTTTTAATTCTTGTCTTTTTTCCTTTATTTTTTCTAGAAGTTGTTGCCTATATTCGTTATTCATATTTATTTATATGTGCCTTTCATTTTCTTAATCTTACTAATAACTCCTAACTGCTCTGATACCATTTTTGGAGTGCCAGTGCGCGGTATGTATGCGGAAGTATTTTTATTCATTATTTGAGTCTATATCTGGATATGTATCTAATTCGTATGGCCAAAAATCTTCTGTAGAATTAATGATTTTATCAAGTATAATTTGTTGTAAATCTCTGTTAAGATTAACTGTTTTAATGATAGTGATTAATATTTTATTTTTAAAGAATATTTGGTATTTTGAGGGGTTACTTATTACTTTTAAGTCGTGGGTAGATTCATCCATTTTTGTAGTTGAGTCCATTATTTGCTGTTATTTTTATTTTTATGAGAAAGTTGCTTCATATAATTATTTTTCTCTTATATGTGATTTTTGAAGGTTTATTATATTATTTTTCATATATTTTAAAAATTCAGTATCTCCTGTTTCTAAATAAATATCTAAATTTTGTCTTATTAGGTATATTTGGAAATCTATTAGTTCTTTGGTGTGTCTCCATTCTTAAAATGATTCTGTATTCATATTTTGATTAAATGCTTTTATTGATCCGAATATAAATCTAGTTCGTATAAATCTAAATCGTCTATGTCATCTGGTATAATTAGTTCTATCTATCTTTGTTCCATTATTTCTGTTATCTCAAAAGTAACTAAAATATCGTAGATTTTTCTCCTAATATCGTTATTAAGTTGTTTAAGGATATATAATATGAGTATTTTATAATTATTATTATCATCTATTAGGTATGTATTATTGCTCATTAAATTGATATTTATTCTTGTCATGTTTTTTACTAAACATATTCCCTCTAATCTCTTTGTTTATCATAAAGTTCATCATCTTTTAATAAGTTATTTTGAACAATCTCTTCTAGCCACTACCATGCTTTTCTTGCTTCAATCGTTTACCCTAATAGCGCCTCAACTCTGTCTACTCCCCTAAACGGCCTCCTTGCCTACCGGTTTCGACCTTAGGATGGCATAGTCTGGGCTTAACTACTCTCAGCAATATTTAGCCATGGCAAGCTTTCTTAAGATGTTCTTTATAACAGTACTAAAAAATGATAAACAATTATGATATAAAAGAGATTATAAGGAATATAAAAGTTTAGCTATATATGACTATGAATAAGTATACCTGATTTTTTAGCTCGTCTGGATGCTCCATAGCTTACTTAGAAGATATATTTTATTTATGTATATGGAAGGTCTTACAAGTAAGGAATTGAGAGGTGGGGGATTTTTTTTTGCTGATGATCCGATCCTTCATCCTCTTACATCCTTTTATAGAAGGAAAAAACGACTCTTACTATTTACACCATGACTCTTACTATTCACAAATGACCTTTCATGAACGACCTTTACTGTTCATGAATGACTCCCGGCAATGGCGCCAAAAACTTGTTGCTTCCCAAGCGCACACGCAAGTGTACATGGTCGTGTGAGTAATAAAGTGGCTCTTGCAAGCCGAATATCAATCCCATAGGGACTTGGTGTTTAGCAAACCGTCCAACTTAATTTTCACTATTGAATTTAAACAAGTGTGATTCGTAATCAAGAGAAGTTTGAGATTTTCTTTTGTAAACTAAATACTAAAAATAATAACGATATGAAATTTGGATTGCAAATAATATATGGAGGGATCTAGGGTTGAGGCATTTAATACACATTCATGCATAACTATGGTTTCTAGCCAGTGTTGGTGTTTATCGTGATTGTTGATCTACATGGTTGATATTATAACTTGAGAATGGTCATCCTCTAAGTGATATACCACAAATTAATCTCACAACTACAACATTAAGTGGGGATGTGAGTCTTTAATTTGGATGCATTAAACTATCTTCCCGTTTCATTAACCAAGTGGGGCGCTTAGGTATATCGCTATTCTAATCGCAAATCATCCTCTATGATAAGTATCTACTAATTAAAGATATGATCCACACTCCCTATGTTATTCATTCCGTCCCTCCACTCCTATGGTCAATTTATTTTGAGACTTAGATTTATCCTAAAGTTTATGACGCTTTAGAATAGTAAAACAAGAACGCAAGAATAATCACATGACATGATAAACGTACAAACCAACTATAAAACCATAACTAAGCAATCATGTTGTAGATTAAACCCAAGAAAGAGGGTGTTTAGCCACTCATAGTCATACAACATATCTCCATAAATGAGTTCATCAATATAAAGTACAAGAAAGAAAAGTTAAAGAACAAAGAACCCTAGTTTGAGCTCCTTGATATCTCCTTTGCTCTCCAATTCGTGTGTTCTTCCAAAGATGTGTGTAAATGTGGCTAATTACTACTTTTATAGTGTTTTAGGTCGTCCATAGTCTGTCCCATAAGAAGCATATGAATTTACAACTTTTTCCCCAACTTAAACATAGTTAAAACCCAATTTTGGACGTTTTAGGAAAGGGTCGCATCGCGTGGCTGGCTGCGTGGCCAAACAGTGGATCTACGCGATGGGGTGTGAGAGGATTAGCCTCCTAATAAGCCTTTTTGGGCGTGAGGCAGGTCCTCCACCCATGCCTTGGGGTCTGCGGCGCGAGGCCCCTTCCAAAATGTGAGAGTTCGCTCGATTTTTGCTCTCTTCTCCTCGTGCACTTGTTCCTTGATTTTCCACTTCTTGCGTCTTATTTGTAGGCTTCATTTAGCTTCAATAAATCTTCCAATGGTATCTTACAATAATTCATAACATACGTTAGTCCATACAACACAATAGAGCTCATCAAAGTATACTAAAATACGCATAGCTCAAACTAGCAAGACTAGTTTTCTCGTCTAAACTCTATTTTATGATTTTGACTCTTGACTTGTTCTAAATGTACCTTAAACACTTTAAACATGTACTTTAGCAACCAAATACACACATACACAATATACCTCAATAACTCATCAAGTTATTATCAAAACTAAGGTAAACGTGCATAGATAATGACACTTAGGTGTATAAATACGCCTAAGATCACCCACCATATACAAAGGACGATTGTGTAGTGTTTCACCAAACAAAATATCATCATCTGTAAATGTGATTTTTGTATCACATGCATGTACTTATTGAAAGGGGAATTCAGTAGGCTTCTCGAAAGATGAAGGAGGCACCATCGACAATGTTTCACTTTTTACTTCTTCTTTGTTAGTATTGAAACATGATGCCTCGATGTTGTCTTGAGCAGTTTTTATGCAGAACCAACTTGGTATGAATTCTTTCAAAGTCATAGGACATCGTGGTTTTTGATGGTGATGCACCTCTACTTTTGGCTTCTACGGATGCAAAAGTGATTTTTGCTTCATTGGTCTTCTCAACATCCTACTTCTAGTTGGCTGCTCAGATGACTCTTTTCACAAATCTAACTTGTTGCATCTTTGATTAGTCACCAGAATCCAACCTTTATCATTGTCCTTATCTATTTGAGGCTTATCTTGATTTAATGGTTCTTCTTCATTCTCTTCCAAGCTGCATATCTGTACTGAATCGAGTAAACTAAATGTGATGGAGATTTGATGAAAACTGGCCTTCTCATCATAAAGCACAATCTTCTTCTCACTGGCTAGTTGCATGATTTTATCCTTGAAGATGAAACATTTCCCCAGAGGGTGACCCACAAGCCTATGATACTTGCAATAGTTTGGGTCATTAATTTTTCTAGCTTCATCGGGCCACTTCATCTCTGGTAGATCAATAAGCTTTAGCTCGAGAAGTTCATCAAAAATTTTGGGGACGTCAGAATCAAGAAAGGGGTATTCTTTTTCCTGCATCTCCTTCAAAATCAACTTTTGATTTGAACATGCTTGATAAGAAGTCGTCTTCACGCTTTATTTCTTGTTGATTTTTGTGGTGAACTTCACAGGAGATATGTTGACATTTGTTGTCACTTTTGGAGACAAACTTGCTCCATCTTTGGTGTTATTTTTTGCCCTTTTCTTTGTGAGGGTCATGAACAGGCACCACATCCTTTCCAGCAGACGACATATTTATCTCCATATCATGAGCACGGGTAGCTAGCTCTTCGAAGATCTTTGGCTTGATTCCTTGTAAGATGTAGAGAAGCTTCCAGTGTATTCCTTGGATGCACATTTCTATTTCAGATGCTTCACTAAGTCTATCTTTAAAGTTCAAGCTCACATTTTCCCATCGATTGATGAAATTGATAACTAGTTCATTCTCCCTTTGGCGAGTGTTTGTGAGTTCCACCATTCTCACCGTACACCTTGTGCTATAAAAGCGATTGAGGAACTCATGCTCCAGTTACTCCTAACTATTTATAGAGTTAGGCTCGAGATTCGTGTACCAATCAAAGGCATTTTCTTTTAAGGAGCGGATGAACTGCTTGACAAAATAGTCTTCGTAGGTTCCACCATTGTTACATGTCTCAACAAAGTGTGCGACATGTTGCTTTGGGTTTCCTTTGCCCTCGAATTGTTGAAATTTAGGGGCTGATAACCGAGAGGCATCTTAAAGCTGTCAATTCTTGGAATGTAGGGCTTGGCGTACATAAGGGAAGACTTGGTAGAAACTTCATACTTGTCCTTGATAGTCCCTTCGATGAATTCCTTCAGTCGGTCGAGTGGGATCAACCCTTCAAAAGCAAGTGGAAGTTCCTTAGTTGGTGGTGTTTGTTTCGCAAGAGTTTCAATCTCTTGAACTCCTGGAGCCTTTCCAGGTGCATGGCTAGATTCTGCGTCCATCAATCAATCCATCTTGTCCATCAACTTATCGATTTGAGACTCCTAATTGTGCACATGCTTGGTCAATCCTTCAATCATCTTTGCCAAGCTTGCCAGTTGCTCCTCCATCGATGAAGCATCAGTCACCATTGCTTACATGATTATTGGAGATGTTGGAGAGTAGCATGAACTGCCGCCTAAGTTTATCTTTGATACGCTCAAATCATGTGGTGTGATGGAAGATGATACATCAGTTGAGTCATCATCTTTCTTCGTGGCAGAGTTCTTGGACCCAGAGAGATCAAGTTAAGTCAAAGTCTTCTTAATCCTCTCAACAAGATTGCTTCCCCCTCTTGATGCATCGGTGGAGGATCTTGCTCTTTTTGTTGATGAAGATCCAAAAACAGGAGTTAATATGGATGACACTTGGAGTGTTTGTTGTCCTAACATGCTTTCCTTGCTCCTTGTAACAGGTCTAAAGCTTCCAAAGGTAACACCGAGGATGCTTTCCATTTCAGCAGAGAACTAATTGGAGTTAGCAGCCTTAGAGGAAGTTGATTTGAAGTCGATCTTCTTGGAAGCCATTTTGATGTTCTTAAACTTTGATGATTGAAAAGTTGAGATGATAGGTAGAGATTGTTCCACTACGCGTGCCAATTTATTTACAACAAATTTTAAAGTGATAGAATAGTTAAATTAAAATCACAAATAAAATATGAGGAAATAGAGATTTATTTGATGAATATTATGAGTACAAATCTATTTCTCCCTTGATTCTTCTCTCCGGAATATTCTTCATGATTCAAGGGTTGTTAGTAGCGTATTTCTCGAATATTTGATGATTTGAACATCTTTGGAATTTATTTGATCTCCATGAAAGGAGGATTTTGTGGATCTCTTATGAATATTCAGGATTTTAAGAATATTCGAGATGTCTCTTCATGGAAATATGTTACCCTTTATATATGCGTGAACTAGGGATTAGAGTAGATTAGCCTCCAAGCTAGGCTTTAGGGTAGAGTAACCTCCAAGAAATTCTAACAAAAATTGGACTCATCTTGTAGAGTCCCACAAAATTTCAATGTCTACATTAAGCTATTTGGATTTTCTCGTGGGGATATTAGTAGCTCGATCCAGCTTGTAATCTCCTTCTCCATTTTTCCTTCTCCTATATAATAAAAAAAAAATTAAACTATAATAATGGGATATTAACTCTTACACAAGAAAAACTATAGATAGCACAACTCTTCCACATAATTTGAATCAAAATGCTTCTCAAAACTTTTAGATAAACCACCATATTTATTAAATCTTAATATATACCATTACCAATAATTAGTTATGTTATCATAACTTGTCAAAACTATGAGATGAGACCCAAAAAGAAAACACCACGGATTCATGCAATTATGAATTACTTAATATCATGAAATTCACCACTCATGCCCTTTACAATATATAATTCATACAACGAAAAGTATGCCTTCCCGTCACATGTTTATTACAATCATATCCTCAAGCATTACTCTCTCTGTCTCAATTTATGTGATACTCTTCATTTTTCAAAAGTTAAACAGTTTAAGTTTGATCGTGAATTTGAGCATAAAATCTTCAATTTTTTTAGAATAAAATTTATATATTTGGAAAGCACGAAAAATACTATAAATCACAATAATTGATAATTTAAAATATTTAAAAGATATATGAAAAAACTATGATCAAAGATAAACTTGTTTGAATCTCAAAATTCGAAAGTTGCCACATAAATTGGGATGAAAAATATATTATTTTTTAAAATTTTGCTGAATTTTATTGTCTTCTTTCTGAAGTAGTATAAAAACATAAAATTAATGTCCCTTAAAAAGTTTACAATGAATAATATTTTTTTATAGAAGTATTTGACTCTCATATAAAATTAAATTGGCAATACTGTGCAAATAGGAAAAGAAAAGGTTATTCTCATGAATTTTTATGATTGAACTACTAATAAAATCTAATATGTGTAGAATTCTCAAAATACTTTTCAAAAAAGTTTTTAGAAAAACAATAAATTAAGTATTTTTTTTAGTTTCTACTACTCTCCAGATTCCAAAAGCACTTATTTTTTCCTAAAAATTTGGCCATTCATTTTAATTTTTTAAAATAAGCACTTTTGTGAGAAACTAAAGTTGGTCAAACATGCTATAAGTCTATTTTGAAAATCTTATTCCTAAAAGAACTTGAAAAACTGTTAAGAAAATAGTAAACACTATGTGATTCCTAAATTTAGCATATAACAGCGAGAATATATGTTTCAGTGCAATACAGTAATCTGTTTAGAGAAAAATTATATGACACAACTTAGAAGATTTCAGACTTTAATTCTCTGAATATTAGACAAACGTAATTATATTACAATTTAATCCAGTATTGCTTCTGTTAGTGTAAATGTTTCCATGTATAGGTAGAAGAGGTAAAAGTAAAAAAATTAATTTTTAGAAGGGTATAATAGTCGTTCAATATTGAAAGATATTTTTGTCAATCAATATTTATATTTGTCACGACCCGATTTCTCGGTCATGATGGCACCTACAACCCCCCAGTAGACGAACCAATCCCTGTAGCCCGGAACGGTCAGTAATGGGCTACTATCTAACAATCTAAGTGGAAGAGACAGTTTAATAAGCGGAAGCAAGGGAACACAATGAAGAAAATAGATAACAGGAGTAATATATACAATGCGGAAGCTAAACCAAACCTAAAACCTGGTATCATAGCGTATAAGAGCCGGATCTACATAAGGAGTACAAGGGTTCAAAATAATATATACAAAGCTGTCTCCGAGTAGAAATAGAGTACATAATCAAAAGATAACTAAAAGCTAAGCTCCGGTCGCCAGGAGCTCATCGTTAGTCCAGAATATCACAAAAGCAGCTCCTCCGAAGAGTCTCCACGAGCTAACGATGATGGCCCACACTAGGATCTGCACCAGAAGATGTAGAGTGTAGTATGAGCACCAAATGCAAAGTATAAGGTACCCAGTAGGTATCATAGGCTGACTGGGCACATATAAGATAAAAATGTAGTAACAGACAGAATAGAAGCAAGTAGTCACGAAAATCAATGAAAAAGTACACAGGAACTAGCCCAGAGGGAAGACAACAGAAACATCGAACAACGCTAGCAAGTAGATTATATACACAACAGGCACAAGTGAAAGTAAGCAATGACGCACCTGGGATCTTTGCAATAACAGTATATATATAACAAGTTTTAGAAATGGACGGTATACTGGTAACCTCAAGTGCAAGGGAAGGGAGAGAAGAGTAAAGATAGACATGCTCGGAAACAGGAATCAATAACCCAACTACTCATACCAATCTCAAAATCTAACAAGTAATAACTTAGCTGAATATAATCTTACAAGTATAACTGTAACAGAGGATAACAGCACGATAAAGTAACAAGAGTCTACCTACAGTCCCCCGGCTGCCCATACAACCGAGGAACGCAAATAAGTGAAGACAAACCCTCTGGCCGCCCATACAACCGGAGCGTACACTCAATCAAACAACAAACAAGGGTGGAGCCTCAAACAATGAAAGATATAATGCATGAAGATCTCAGGGTGAAATGGTAACTCTGTATGTACCCCCTCCGGCGCCGATCGGGCCCAACAGGTAAGTTCCATGGAAGGACACTGCCCGTATACCTCTACTCCACCGTATACCCTCCCTCCAGCACACACATCCCTAGGCCCCAAGTTCGGAATGACAAGGTCCATGGAGGTCCCGGACCCCATACTAAAACTCAGTATCAGAACATGTCATCCGGAAGCAAGTCCGGGTTTAAGATAGAGACCCAGTCTCGAATATGCATGCCCAGACCCTGTCCAGGACTAAATTAGTGGGAAAAATATCTCAAAAACCCCTCCAAGGGTGCCTAGGCGTAATCGGGTCTAAAATAGTAGAAAGTCAACTCAGGTGCTCGGTCTGACCGAGGCTAAAGTCATCCCAAATCAGTAAGAAAACTCAACTAGCACCTCGGCCCTGCCGAGTCTAGCGTTAATAGAAAAACTGGTGATAGAAATCATAATTTAACTTTCTTTTACCCCAAGAAGATCCACATGATAAGTCAAACCATTTCCAATCCATTTCTGTCGAAAGTAGGCCCCTAGGGCCATGAAAAGTTTAGAAATTAAGTTCCAGTAGGCCCGAAGCCAAAACCGTAGTAAAGCGTGGATAAAACCTCTTTATATGCATGGAAATGATATGATAAAACAAAAATAGCCGCCCAGCAGCTCACAATCAACCTATCAGCCCTGCACAGGCTCCAAACGCTCTATAGCACAGATAGCCAGCATAATATCACGATAATGATTCCCGGGACTCACGGGCACCCCCGAATAACCCACCGTCTATGTTCCAGAGTCAAAACAAGGCCACACAGGACCATAAGGGTGATAACATCAACTACTAAGAATACTACATACAACGGAGAAAAGAAATGGGCGCGAATCATGGAAAAGAGGTCAGGGTCTGTGGTACCAACCTAATAACCCAACCCAAGGATGCCAACTAGTACAATTTTATCCGAAATATGCTAAGTCTAGGGAGTTTAGACCGTAACCTACCTGTCGTCCGAGGACAAGCTGCTAGGACAACAAAATCCAAGCCCAAATCGCTCAGAGAAATCCCGAATGATGATCAAACTATCAACAACATAATAAACCCATCAAGACGAGTCTAACGGTACCCATAATGCTATAAAAATAGCAGGGCCAAAATTTGGATCAAAAGCGGGCTCGTGGGGCCCAGAACCTGAAACCAAAAATAAAAACTCATATTATGATCACAATAACTAAGGGAGTACATTCCCGAAAAATAAGGAAATTGGGCGAGAAATTCGAGCTAAAACAGCCCCTAAAGTCAAGAAACCAAAAATGGAACTTTTGGAATAAGAAAACTGGAATTGTAATAAGAAGCTCATACCACAACTAGAGAATTACACCAAGAACGTGAATTGAACAAGCCCACGAACATGCAATCACGAGAGGGGCAGAAACTACAAGTAAATCCAAGCTTAAAGAATTTACAACAATGGAGATTTAGATAATTGGAGAAGACAACTAAGGAGAAGAGGGAAAACTTACCAAAACACCAACGGAACACGAATTTATCGAGGGTACGGGAATTCTTCAAGTGAGTACTGGCTTGAGCAGCTTAGAGAGGGTTTGGGTGAGTTGGAGTTGGAAAAATTAAGAGAAAATGGCTGGAAATACGAAATGAAAAGGTTTTATATTGCCAGGGTTCCTTCATCGCGATCGCGAAGGGACACCTCTTGGTGGCGAGGACCACGCTGGCTAGACCATCGCGATCGCAAAGGGTAGCCACGCCGTCGCGATAAACGAAGGGGAAGGGACTTTATCATGTTCGTAATAGGCGATCACGCAATCGCAAAGAACAGGAGTCCAGGTGCTTCATTGCGGTCGTGAGGGACGAGGCTCGCGATCGCGATTAAGGCCTGCACCTGTAACAATGCAACTTTTCCAAACTCGATGGGGCATTCCGGGCACAATTAAAAACTAATATTTAAAAACCAATAATGCTAACAGAGTGGAAACGACGTTCCGGACTCAACGGAATCGATGAAACTTCTATACAAGGTCGTTTCTGAGAAATGTTGACCCAAGTCAACACTAACCAACATGAAACCAAACACCCAAAATGAGCTCGGCTCACTCGAAACCCGAACCAACCAACTACCTAACCCAAACTCAACATTCCAGAGCTGATGGAAATTGTCTAATTTTGAATGTGACGCTCCGATCATCGAAAGTTACACTTTCAACTCCAAATGGCCTAAAAACAGAGAAAACCACTCAAAAACTACACCGAAAGTTCTCAGGCCTCAACTGAAGGTCCAACTAGACCAAACTCAATGCTCCAGAGCTAACGGAAATGTCAGAATTCAATTCCAAGTACGTTAGCTAAGAATGTTGACTAAGGTCAATGATATTCTAAGTTAAAGCTCTAAAACAGGTAAACGGTCAAAACGAGCAAACGAACGATCAAGGCACCAAACTATCGGTCCCAGCAAGCCATAAATGACTTGGAGCTGCTACAGGAAAGATCTAACAGTACAATGAATGCATAAAAATGAAGATGACCAGAAGGGTCATCACAACATCAACTACTAAAAAGACTTTTGCCCTCGAAAGTCAAGATGAAGGGAGTACCTGAAGGCTCGAACAAATGCGGATACTGAGCATGCAACTCACTCTCGGTCTCCCAAGTAGCCTCCTCGACAAGGCTATGCCTCCAATAAAATTTCACAACTGAAATCTCCTTAGATCTCAATCTCCTGATATCTCTGGCCAGAATAGCTATCGACTCCTCCAAAAATGATAAGCTCTCGTCTAACTAAACTGAATCCTAATGAAACACATGGGACTCATCTAGCATATACTGGCGTAACATCAAGACATGAAAAACTGGGTGAATAGCTGAAAACATCAGAGGTAAAGCTAACATGTAGGTAACACTACCAACCCTCTGTAGAATCTCCAATGACCCAATAAACCTGTGGCTAAGCTTGCTCCGCCACCCAAATATCATCATGCCCTTTATGGGCGATACTCAAAGGAAAACCAAGTCACCAACACTGAACTCCAAGGCATAAAGTCTACGATCAACATAGCTTTTCTGCCTACTCTAGGCTACTCTAAGTCTATCCTGAATCAAACGGACTCGGTCTAAGAAATCTCTAAGCAAGTCTGTACTCTGTGGTCTGGACTCTAAACCATCAAACCAACCAATCGGCGATCTGCAATGCCTACCATACAAGGCCTCAAAAGGTTCCATGCTGATGCTCGAATGGAAGATATTATTATAAGCAAACTTGGCCAATGGCACAAACTGATCCTATGAACCTCCAAAGTCAAGAACGCAGGCCCTAAACATATCCTCCAGGACCTGAATAATCCTCTCGGAGTGGCCATCTGTCTGAGGGTGGAAAGCAGTACTAAGCTGAACCTCTGTACCCAAATCCCGCTGAATAGCCCTCCAGAACTGAGTGTTGTAGTCTGAAATGATAGAAGCTGGGACCCCGTGCCTCTGAACAATCTCACGAAGGTAGATCTGGGCTAACCTCTCTGCACCATAGAAAGTCTAAACCGACAAGAAGTGGGCTGACTTAGTCAGCCGATCCACAATCACCCAAATGGAATCAAACCCATGAGAAGTACGAGGCAAACCAATAACGAAGTCCATAGTAATACCTTCCCACTTCCACTCAGGAATGGGAAGTCGCTGCATCAAGCCACCCAATCTCATATGCTCGAACTTTACCGGCTGACAGTTCAAGCATCGAGATACAAACTCCACTATGTCCCGCTTTATGCCACACCACCAATAAAGCTGCCTCAAATCTCTATACATCTTCGCCGCACCAAGATGAATGGAGTATCTAGAACTATGTGCCTCATGAAGTATCAACTGAATCAAATCACCAACCCTCAGAACACAAAAATAACCATCAAACCTCAGAATACCATCAGAACCCAAAGTAGCCCGTCTGGCCTCACCCATAACTACCTGATTACGAAAGTCACACAGACTCTGATCCTCAAATTTTCAGCTCTAAATCTGATCAACTAGGGTAGAACGGACCTCAACACTGGCAAGAACTCTGCTGGGATCTGACAAGTCAAGCCTAACCAATCGGTTAGCCAAGGACTGGATGTCCAAGGCCAACGGTCACTTCGAAATTGAAATGAAGCTAGGATGCCCATACTCACCGCCTTCTAACTCAAGGCATCCACTACCACGTTTGCCTTGCCCGAATGGTATAGAATAGTGAAATCGTAGTCCTTCAGTAGATCAATCCATCTCCTCTGCCTCGAGTGCAGCTCTCGCTGACTCGTAATATACTGAAGATTATGGTGATCACTGAATATCTCACAGTGAACTACATATAAGTAGTGCCCCAAGATCTTGAGCGCAAAGACTACCGCCACCAACTCTAAGACATGAGTGGGGTAGTTGCGCTCGTGAACCTTTAGCTATCTCAACGCATATGCTATCACTTGACCCTGATGCATCAACACACAACCAAGATTGACCCTTGAAGCATCACAATACATGGAGAAACTCTGACCCTCTATCGGCAAAGTCAAAACTGGCGCTGAAGTCAATAAGGCCTTAAGCCTCTGGAAGCTATCCTTGCACTGATCCGGCCACTGAAATAGGACATCCTTCCTAATCAGCATAATAAAGGGTGATGCGATAGAAGAAAATCCCTGAATGAACCTTCTGTAAATGATGAGCCTAAATTACACCTCTAAAAGAAGCGCAAGCGGTCGCTGTTCAAATATAGAACCCAACTAAAGGTTGGGGTCAATCCCACAAGGAATATGGTAGGACTATGGTCGATTAGTGTTTACTCGTGATTTTAGTCAATTATTTACCGCAAAAGGAGAGGGGGTTTAAAGTAACAAGTAATGTTTTTAAATCAAAACTAAACAAGTAACAATTGCTAATTTTGAGAGTTGTAACCAATGGATGGGATGACTAGGGTAGCAATCCCCATGAGATCATAACTAAGGCGTTGTACTTAGTAAACTAATTTGGTGCTTAGCATGCAGAATCGGTAAGTTAGGTTCACCCAATTCCTTAGTCCCGCAACTAGGTGAATTTTACCACACGCCTTGGTCCGGCCATGGGTGTATGCTTTACTAACCCTTACCCTGGATCCCAGATTAGCTATTCCCGGACAAGGTCAAGCTATTAGATGAGGGTTGGTAGCCTCAAATCTCCGTTGTTAAACAACCCTTTTCCCATTCATTACCTCTTTTGTACGGCAAGT
This sequence comes from Jaltomata sinuosa, assembly GCA_003996215.1. Classification (NCBI taxonomy): domain Eukaryota; kingdom Viridiplantae; phylum Streptophyta; class Magnoliopsida; order Solanales; family Solanaceae; genus Jaltomata; species Jaltomata sinuosa. The sequence goes on from QJPP01000718.1 coordinate 117,635, forward strand.
AAGGATAAGGCAAGTTCTAACGTTGCGCACCGTTAAAAAGCAATCAAAACAAAGGGAAGAACAATACATGCATAAACACCGCCCTAGATTACCTAAGTACTTTGCCTATGTCGTTGATCCTTCATGGTTCCCACAACCCTAGTTGTGAATTTAGTTACTCATGTTCATAAGTGCACAATTAATATTTGTTTGAGCAATCATCAATAGATACTTACAATTGAGAATAAAGAAATCCGGAATCTTGAAGAAAACTCTCAAGAACACTTCAATTAATCAAGAAGTTGTGTTTGAATCAATATCGAAGAACAATGTAATAACTATCCAAAAGTATCGTGTAATAATTTGTGAACCACCAAAAATAAAACCTAAGGGAAAGTATTTATAGAAAAAGAAACCAAATCCTAATAAAACTGGGAGAAGCTGGACACGGAAGATCCGACGGGATGCCTCATGGGCCATGGCTGGTGCGATGGGCATCGAGGTGCCTGTCGGCTTTCTTCATTTCTTTAGGAAATCACACTGCCACGATCTCACGGGCTAAGGCGATGGGACGTCACAGCTGCGACGCCCATCGCGATCCTCACGTTGCCTGACTTAGCTCTTCTCCAGCTCTCCTACCTGGTTTCCACGGGTATCAGCGACGGGCCGTCAGGGTTGTCACGGGCGTCGTGGTGCCCATCGCCCTTCCTTGGCCTTTTTCACATCTCCCTGGAGCATATCGATGGGCATGGTGACATCTCGTCGTGACTTCCACGGGTGTCGTGCCACCCCGTCGGATCCTATTGCCTTGGCAGATTTTTGCTGTCTCAATCTAACGGCCTGCCCCATGGGCCATCGTGGGTGTGACGCCCGTGGTGGCCTATCTTTTGCCCAGAAACTGCAACTTTTTGGTACTTTTATCTATTTCCTACTTTGTCCCTGCACACTTAACAAATGACATCAAATCTAACAAAATCTACTCAAGAACTCCCAAAACCCCCTTATCTTAAGCGTCAAAAATGCCGTCAAATACCGGCACATCAACACCTTAAACTTAGAATCTTTGCTTGTCCTCAAGCAACAGACCAAAATAAAACTAAACGACGCTTAAGGAAAAGAAAACTAGGAACTATGGCAGTCATATGATTTAGCAATTCAATACACAATAAGTACCCCCCTCCTTTTTCAATACAAAACCAGTGCATATGTTCCGTTCATCAAGAAAACACAAAAGGGATCCATGGACGTCATTATGTTATCAACAGACGATCTAGCATACACATGTGAGACTCACACCAACAAGTAGCAGTCAACGTCGCTTTAGTGCCCTCACCACAAGGAAGTCCCATTCGCACACTAACACAGTTGTATTTCCAGGACTGAGCTAAGCACTCACACTTACAAAGAAATTCAAGCAATGCGTGCACTATACCATAGGCTTGCCCTTATTTTCTATGCCTCGGCTTTTGGACAATTGGATTAGAATCACTATAGGACTTTACTTGGCTTATAACGTAGGCTCGGGGACGGGTATGGTAAATATAGGACAATAGTGACTAAGCCCTCCTTGACACTACGCTATGTTGCTTCCACTTATCATACCAACTCTACTCCTTTCCTCCCTTTTTCTCCCTTTTTATTTCAACAAGTGACGGGTGCAGCTTTTGTTTCAAACTCAACTATTTTCTCATATTTTCTTTTTATTTCTTTTCTTTTTCTTTTTATTTCTTTTTAACATAGCCACCGCACCCGTTAGTTCACCTTTTTATCTCTAACCTCTTCTATTCATACCCGCACTTCTTACTCACCTCTACAGTAGCCACCCTCAACTTAGGCGATTTGCCTGAGTTGAGGTACACAATGTCCAAGGAGGGACCAGGGCCAAACTTAAGGTTCATACAAGAAACAGGGAAGGTGATTAGGCTAAACAACAAAAAGGGTCAACTTAGGCTCAAAATTCAGGATTAAAGGATATTTACTTCATTTGGTCGGTCATTTGGGAAAAAGTGGACTGTTTCAAAAACGGCCTATGATCCTTTCCTAACCAACTATCCTACGACCTAGGCAAGACTAACCGGGCAAGTTCTAGATTGGCACCCAAAGCAAAAACAAATCAAATTAAGCTCACACACACATGGCATAGAGTCATACAGTAACATGCTACCTATTAGGTTCGTACTCTAGCTTAAGCCATTTATCAGATCGATAAACACAATTTCATGCAAGGATCCACGAGGGTTAGTCTATCAAAACAGATACTATTACGCCACATAAAACCTTTGGAGGGGTCTCCATTTCTCAATCAAAGTTCAGTTCAAAATCACATCATAGACTGCACTAAGTTCCTTTTCTTCTTTTACTATATACAACACGTGTTGGTTCAACAGAAATTAAAATCCTTAGGGAAAGAACACACGCAAGAAAACCCTAAAGACTCGGGTACCTTGTGCGTACCCTCACGGGTTGCCTCTCATGCAGCGCCTGATTTACCATCACGACATGACCTGGGTCTCTTGGCTACTCAGACTTTGCCAAGAACCCATCAAAAACATACTCACCCAATATTGCCACCACCCTACCAAAAAGGAATGGGCATTGCCCTCAATGCAAAAAAAAGAAAAAAACAAACGGGGGCAGGAACATACCTGTGGCGCCTAAGCGCAGGTACCGGGTGTCACATCCTTTGGGTCTTCAAGATTGGTGCCCGTAGTGATCTCATCAACCGAGGCTACCTCTGCAGTCATCTCATCAATAGTAATAGCTGCCCAAGAAGCTCCAACAACATCCTCTCCCACAATGGGGTCTAAAGAAGGTACATCAACTTGTTCAACAATACCACTCGCCGAACCACCTCGACCAACACCATCAACCTCAATCTGCTGCATAGCCAAGGACTCTTTTGATGCTCTAGCAACTCTTTTCGGGCCCTCTTCTCAGCTCTCTCCACTTTCTTCTTTTGAGACTTTGGGTTAAGAGGAGCATTACCCTCTTGAACCTGCTTGTCCTTGCTCTTTCTTTTTTGCTTATGTGTAGCAGGCTTATGAAGTAGCTCATCAACTTTTTCGGGCTCCTTTTCCACTGCTGAGTCCAAGTGTGCCGTACGAAGGTCAGAATCTACAAAATCCCATAGGTTGAGCGTGGGCTCTGGTGTGCTCCGTGGCAGGACTACTGGTGCTCTGGATTGGGTAGGAGGAGGATTCTTCAACCGATCGACATCGACCTTAAGCTCCACAATGGTCTTTTTTTATGCTCATTACCATTTCCTCATTACCCACACACAGACCAATAACAAAACATATTGCACACACAAGGAATCATTTCTACAAACCCTAATTTCCACTTTTGACAACTCTAACAATTTCCAAATCACTACACATTTATACTCTTAGGGTTTGATGTTACAAACACCATGAACGTACTCACACTACTTGAAAACCCATGATCCTTGATTTCAAACTTCAAATAGGGTTTAACAAATACTTACTTCCTTTAGTTGCCAAGAACCTTGTGAGACGAACTCCCTAATGTTGAGTGGTGCGTGATTTGTGGAGAGCTTGTGGAAATCAGGGGTAGGTGGTCGTGGGTGTGAAGTTGGGGGGATGTGAATCGGTGATTGTGAGAGGTTTTTTTTTTTGAGTGAGTGAGGAGTTTGGATGATTGAATTTGACCTCAAAAGATTGAGGTCAAACCAATAATAGACACAGGGAAGAGGAAAAGGTAAGTCCGGGTTGGGTCGGGTCAGAAATAGGAATTAAATAAAAAATTTTGACCCCCTATTGACCGACCCAGACGACGGGTTATGCGTCGCCCGGCGAACGAACGATGGCCCATCGTCGGACGACGTAGGCTGCTTGACTACTCAGACTTCATCAAGCTCCTTAGGTGGGACGAACTAATCAATGCTTTAAGCCTCAACCGTTTTGATCTCCTCCGCTGTGCCAAAATAAGCTTTTATCCTCTGCCCGTTTGCCTTGAACCTTTTCCCCTCATGGTTTTCAAGTTAAACAGCTCCATGAGGAAAAACTTGTACCACCGTGAAGGGTCCAATCCACTTGGACTTCAACTTGCCAGGAAACAAGCGAAGTCTAGAATTTAAGAGCAGGATCAAGTCGCCCGGTTAAAAATCTCTTTTCTCTATCTTTTGGTCATGGTACAGTTTCATCCTTTCTTTGTACAGTGCTGAACTCTCATATGCATTTAGACAGAGTTCATCCAATTCATTCAACTGCCCAAGCCATTGCAATGATGCTTTCGACCAATCTAAATTCAGCTTCTTTAATGCCCACATGGCCTTATGCTCCAACTCAACAGTAAGGTGGCATGCCTTACCAAACACAAGCTGATATGGTGACATGCCTATTGGAGTCTTGTATGCAGTTCGGTATGCCCATAAAGCATCATCTAGCTTTCGCGACCAATCCTTTCTATGTGCATTGACAGTCTTGGACAGGATTGATTTTATCTCTCTATTGGAAACCTCCACTTGCCCACTCATCTGAGGATGATACAGGGTTGCAACTCTGTGTTTCACTCCATATTTCTCAAGCAAAGCATGAAACAACTTGTTACAAAAGTAAGAGCCTCCATCACTAATAATGGCCCTTGGCATACCGAACCTGCAGAAGATGTTCTTTTTCAAGAACGCTGTGACACATTTACCCTCATTACTAGGAAGCACGACCACCTCCACCCACTTAGATACATAGTCCATAGCCACCAATATGTACCGGTTCCCATCGAACAACATGAACGGACCCATGAAGTCTATACCCCAAACATCAAACAACTCAATCACAAGGATGGGATTTAGAGGAAGCTCATGCCTCCTTGATATGCCTCCTTCCCTTTGACATCTGTTGCAGACCTTAGAAAATTCATGGGCGTCTTTGTGAATAGTCGGCCAATAGTAGCCGCATTGCAAAATCTTGTGCGCAGACCGAATACCACTATGATGACCACCAACAGGGGATAAATGGAAAGCTTCTAGTATCTCCATCATCTCAGCTTTGGGCACATATCTCCGGATCACTGTATCAGCACACACGCAGAACAAGAATGGTTCTTCCCAGAAGTACTTCTTCACATCTGATATGAACTTTCTTCTTTGGTGGACCGACATATCATCAGGCACTAGATCACTTGCCAGATAGTTGGCAATGTCGGCAAACCATGAGATCAAATCTTGAGACGCGGCCAACACTTGTTCATCAGGAAACCATTCATCAATCTCTTGCTCATCATTCAGCTTCAACATCGCTTCTTCTTCTAGCCTAGACAAATGGTCTTCTACCTGGTTCTCTGTACCCTTGCGGTCTTTAACTTCAAAATCAAACTCTTGCAGCAGCAACACCCATCTAATCATCCTTGGCTTTGCATCCTTCTTCGCCATGAGATAACGAAGATCTGCATGGTCAGTGTGCACCACCACCTTGGTGCCAAGAAAATAAGATCTGAACTTTTCAAACGCAAAAACCATAGCAAGTAGCTCTTGTTCCATCACAATATAATTCTTCTGAGCAGGGTTAAGTGCTTTTCTAGCGTAGTATATAGGATGGAGGATCTTCTCACGCCTCTGGCCTAGGACTGCTCCAGCGCCACTCCACTAGCATTGCACATAACCTCAAACGGTTTAGACCAATCAGGAGCAATAATGATAGGAGCTGAGACAAACTTATCTTAAGGCACTCGAATGCCTTGATACATGCATCATTAAATACAAACTTTACATCTTTCTCCAACAACTTGCACAAAGGATTATCAATTTTGAAGAAGTCCTTGATAAACCTCCTATAAAAGCCAGCATTCCCCAAGAAACTCCAAATTCCCTTCACAGAAACTGGTGGAGGCAATTTTTCAATCACCTCAAACTTCGCTCTATCAACCTCTATACCTTTTTTTGAAATCCGGTGACCAAGTACTATCCCCTCTTTCACCATGAAGTGACACTTTTCCCAATTCAGCACTAGGTTGCACTCTTCACAATATTTCAATACACAGCCCAGATGATCCAGGCAATCTTCAAAAGAGTCACCTACCATTGAAAAGTCATCCATAAATACATCTATAATGTCCTCCACCATGTCTGAGAAAATGGACATCATACACCTCTAGAATGTAGCTGGAGCATTGCACAGACCAAACGACATCCTCTTGAAAGCAAAAGTCCCATACAGACAAGTGAAAGTGGTTTTCTCTTGGTCTTTGGGGGCAATAGAGATTTGATTGTACCCCGAATAACCATCAAGAAAATAGTACCAACCTCTACCCGCAAGACGGTCTAGCATATGATCTATGAACGACATTGGGAAATGGTCTTTCTCATTCCACGCATTCAGTTTCCTGTAGTCCATGTATATGCGCCAGCCTGTGACTGGCCTCATCAGAATCAACTCGTTCTTTGCATTTGGGACCACAACAATCCCTCCTTTCTTTGGTACATATTGGATCGGGCTCACCCACTTGCTGTCTAAAATCGGATAAATCACACCTGCATCTAACCACTTAATGATCTCTTTTTTGATGACATCTTGCATAGGCTGATTCAACCTACGCTGATGCTCAATAGATGGAACACAATCAGGCTCGAGATGGATTTTGTGTGTGCAGATTCCAGGCAAAATCCCAATGATGTCTATGATGGTCCACCCTATGGCTTGCTTAAACTTCCTCAAGACCGAAACCAGAGCATTGACTTGCGCTTCACCTAAATCTGCAGCAATGATTATCGGCAAAGTCTCATTAGCTCCCAAAAATACTTACCGAAGATGAGTTGGAAGTTCTTTGAGCTCCAAGACTGGAGGCTCCTCAATAGATGGGCGGGCAGGTGGCGTCTGCCTATTCTTCAAGTCCAAGTCCAGCTTCTTTGGTTCATAACTATAAGTTCCCAAACCTGTAAGTACTGCTACCATTTCATCGTACTCCTCAATGTCATCACTTTCAAAGTTCATAATGACTGCTGCAAGGGCTTCGACACCAAGTCTCTCCTCAATAGGTACAACCAGTTGGTCCTCATCAACAACATCAATAACTTACACCACTCGCATATCATCATGGTGCTTCATAGAATTGCACACATTGAAAGTCACCTCCTCATCATTCAGCCTGAATTTCATCTGACCTGGTTCCAAGTCAACCAAAGCGCGCCCAGTAGCCAAGAATGGTTGCCCCAAGATAATGGGCACCTCAAAGTCAACCTCGCAATGAAGAATAATGAAATATGCGGGAAAGATAAACGTGTCAACCTTTACAAATACATCATACAGAATTCCCACATGCCTCTTCACTGTGCGATCAGCCATAAGAAGACGCATTGTAGTCGGAGAAAGGGCTCCCAAGCCCAACTGATTATAAACTACTAGCGGCATTAGATTTATACTAGCACCCAGATCACACAGAGCTTTGGCAAAGTAGAATACTCCAATCGTGCAAGGAATGGTGAAGGCTCCAGAATCTTCCTTATTCTTTACCATAGAACGGGATGCTATTGCACTGTAGTGGTGCAAATTATTTTTTGGTTCAAAACTGACTGTTCTTTTCTTAGTCACCAGATCCTTCATGAATTTTGCATAGCCAGGAATTTGCTCCAAAGCTTCGACCAAAGGGATATTGACTGATAGTTGCTTCAGCATGGAGATGAACTTGTGGAATTTGCCATCCTCAACCTTCTTATTCAACCTCTTAGAATAAGGTGGAGAAGGCAATGGCATGGGTTTCAGGACTGGTGCAACCTCTTTTCTCTTCGCCTTTAACTCAGAAGACAGTCTCTCAGAAGACCCTTCACCACTATCTTTCTCTTCAGAATCGGCTACAATCTCAGCATTATCCTTCTCAGCATCGGCTGGCTCATCAACAACAATAGGCATGGGAGGATCAATAGTCTGCTTTCCGCTCCGAGTAGTCACCGCCATAACCTTTCGATCATTTTTCAGATTCTGAATGGTGTCACTTGGGAGAGTACCCTTTTGGTGCGGATTTATGCTGGTTGAAAACTGATGCATCTGTGTCTCAAGCTGCTTTATGGAGATGGACTAAGACTCTACCTTTTGACTGATACCTGAAAGTTCAGATTTTATCTATTTCATACTTGCATCCATGGAGTCAACCTTTTGGAACACCTTGTTGATCAATTCCCTTATGGTAGGTTGTCCAGCCCGCTCTTCATGAGTCGCAGGCGGAATGTAGAGGCCAGTTCTATCGTTCTTATACCCATCCTTTTTCTGCCAGTCACCATCTCTGTACCCAGACTGATTGTAGTAATCATCTCTGTCTCTGTTCTGACCTTGATTTCCTTGGCCAGAAGCCCGGAAACCCGTCCCTTGATCATTCAAATAATTGACTTCTTCTTTGGATGAGTAAACGTCTGGCCTGGGCACTTTGCCTTGTGAACCGATGACTTTTACCTTTTCTACTCCCTCAGCCAGAAATTTCTTTGCAAGCAGCCCAAGTGTCATGTTCATCTCAGCAACTTCCTATTTAATGTCTTGTATTTCATTCGGATCCACTGACTTACCAACTGCATAAGTACCTGTTGGAGTCTCACCGTCTCTAGTATGACATGCTCGGTTAGTCTTAGCAACCCTATCTAGCATCTCCGCAGCCTCATAATATGTATTCTCCATGAATTCTCCTCAAGTAACAGTATCATCTACTGCTTTAGTGTTGGCATTCAATGCCTTGTAGAAGATCTCCATCAAATGCCTTGAAGGAATTCCGTGTCTCGGAACTTGTTTCAGCTTCTTCTTAAACCTCAGCCAAGACTCATACAATGCTTCTGCAGGTAGTTGCTTGAAATTATAGATCTCTTGCTTTAGTTGCAACATCCTCGATGGAGGAAAGCATCGCTCCAGAAACTGATTCTTCAGCTCGTGCCATATGTATATGGAATTATCAGGCAGTTCTGAGAGCCATGTAGTCGCCTCACCAGTCAATGAAAATGGAAATAGTCTTAGTCTGATAGCCTCCTGCCCCACTCCTGGCATATTGTACGACTTGCTAATCCCCATAAAATTCTAAACATGTAAGATTGCATCCTCCGTGGGCTTTCTTGAATAAAATCCTTTCAGGTTCAGCAACTGGATCATAGCGCTGGTGATATCAAACTTCGTTCCTTCAGCCAATGGTGGCAGCACTATGGGTCTAGTTGTGACAAATTCCTCCTCATCATCATCCTTGTCATCATAATATCAAGGGATATGACTTGGTTGCTGCATATGTCGGCCCCTATTAAGTGGAAGACGTCTAGTTGCTTCCTCATCTCGGACAACATATTGTCTTCCTTGCCTTGCTAGCTCAGGTGCATCTTTCCGAGCTACGAGATCTTTTGCAATTTGAGCATCTTCAGAAGACGCCTTCCTTTTGGCGTGCTACGTCATCTTTTTTCTGCTGCTCGGCTTCATCCAGTAGCCGAGCTGTAATTTGCTCTTGGGTCCTATGCTCTCCCTCTTTAGACATATTTCATAGAGTTTTGGAAAGCTCCGGATCGTAAGGGATCAAGGGATTGTCTTGACTCCTTGTGCTGGGCATGCACAAGTGTGCAACCTGAGATCAAAACAAAAACAACAGAAAAAGTAAAATTAGGAAATAAGGACTATAAGTGAAATAAACACAATCTCTCTTAATCCTAAACCGTATTCCCTGGCAACGGTGCCAAAATTTGATGCGCCCTAATTACACCTATAAAAGAAGCGCAAGCGGTCGCTGTTCAAATATAGAACCCAACTAAAGGTTGGGGTCGATCCCACAGGGAATATGGTAGGATTATGGTCGATTAGTGTTTACTCGTACTTTTAGTCAATTATTTCCCGCAAAAGGGGGAAGGTTTAAAGTAACAAGTAATGTTTGTAAATAAAAAGTAAACAAGTAACAGTTGCTAATTTTGAGAGTTGTAACCAATGGATGAGATGACTAGGGTAGCGTTCCCCTTGAGATCATAACTTAGTAAGGCGTTATACTTAGTCAACCAGTTTGGTGCTTAGCATGCAGAATCGGTAAGTTAGGTTCACCTAATTCCTTGGTCCGAAAACTAGGTGAATTTCACCACACGCCTTGGTCCGGCCGCGGGTGTATGCTTTACTAACCCTTACCCTGGATCCCAGATTAGCTATTCCCGAACAAGGTCAAGCTATTAGATGAGGGTTGGTAGCCTCAAATCTCGTTTGTTAAACAACCCTTTTCCCATCCATTACCTCCTTGGTCCGGCAAGTAAGGATAAGGCGAGTTCTAACGTTGCGCACCATTAAAAAGCAATCAAAATGAAGGGAAGAACAATACATGCATAAACACCGCCCTAGATTACCTAAGTACTTTGCCTACTTCGTTAATCCTTCATGGTTGCCACAACCCTAGTTGTGGATTTAGTTACTCATGTTCATAAGTGCACAATTAATATTTGTTTGAGCAATCATCAATAGATACTTACATTTGAGAATGAAGAAATCTGGAATCTTGAAAAAAACTCTCAAGAACACTTCAATTAATTAAGAATTTGTGTTTGAATCAATACCGAAGAACAATGTAATAACTATCCGAAAGTATCGTGTAATAATTCATGAACCACCGAAAATAAAACCTAAGGGAAAGTATTTATAGACAAAGAAATCAAATCCTAATAAAACTGGGAGAAGCTGGACATGGAAGATCCGACGGGATGCCTCATGGGCCATCGCTGGTGCGACAGGCTTCGAGGTGCCCGTCAGCTTTCTTCATTTCTTTAGGAAATATCGCTTCCACGATCTCACGGGCTGAGGCAATGGGACATTGCAGCTGCGACGCCCATCGCGATCCTCACGTAGCCTGACTTAGCTCTTCTCCAGCTCTCCTGCCTGGTTTCCACGGGTATCAGCGATGGGCCATCGGGGTTGTCATAGGGATCGTGGTACTCGTCGCCCTTCCTTGGCCTTTTGTACATCTCCCTGGAGCATATCGACGGGCAAGGTGACATCCCGTCGTGACTTCCACGGGAGTCATGCCAGCCCATTAGAGCCCATTGCCTTGGCAAATTTTTGTTGTCTCAATCTAACGGCCTACCCCACGGGCCGTAATGGGTGTGACGCCCGTGGTGGCCTATCTTTTGCCCAGAAACTGCAACTTTTTAGTACTTTTATCTATTTCCTACTTTGTCCCTGCACACTTAACAAACGACATCAAATTTAACAAAATATACTCAAAAACTCCCAAAACCCCCTTGTTTTAAGCGTCGAAAATGCCGTCAAATCTCGGCACATCAATAATACCCGGCTAAACCAACAAAGCTGCGAACCTCGGAAGGAGTAGTGGGACTAGGCCAGTCACAAACTGCAGAAATCTTACCCGAATCAACTCTAATCCCATCCTTAGACACCACGTGTCCTAGGAATGCAACTGACTCAAGCCAAAACTCGCACTTTGAGAACTTGGCATAAAGTCGATGATCTCTCAAAGTTTGAAGTACAGTCCTCAAGTGCCGCTCACACTTGTCTATCCTCCTCGAGTATACCAGAATGTCATCAATAAAGACTATCACGAACATATCTAAGTACGGGCTAAGCACCCTATGCATCAAGAACATGAAGGCTGCGGGGGAATTAGTCAACCCAAAAGATATCACCAGGAACTAATAATGGCCATAACGTGTCCTGAATGCTGTATTAGGGATGTCCTCTACCCTAATCCTTAACTGATGGTAGTCGAACCTCAAATCAATCTTTGAAAACATGGTTGAACCCTGGAGTTGATCAAACAAGTCATCAATTCTCGGCATCGGATACCTATTCTTCACTGTCACCTTATTCAATTGCTGATAGTCAATACACATCCGCATCGACCCATCCTTCTTCTTCATGAAGAAAACAGGAGCACCCCAAGGAGATACACTCGGTCTAATGAACCCCTTAGCTAACAAATCCTGGAGCTGCTTCTTAAGCTCTCTCAACTCAGCAAGAGCCATACGGTAAGGAGGAATAGAAATGGGCTTGGTGCCCATCTCTAACTCAATGGAAAAATTAACATCTCTCTCAGGTGGAAGGCCTAGCAGGTCAGTAGGAAACACATCTATAAAGTCTCTAACCACAGGAATAGACTGAGAAGACGAAGGGTCAGCACTAGCATCTCAAACATATGCTAGATAAGCTAAACACCCGCGAGAGATCAACTTCCTAGCTCGAAGACAAGAGATGATCCCAGATGGTGCATGGCTAACAGAACCCTGCCACACAACCGGGGGCGATGGTAACAGTCTTGGCATAACAATCCAAAACCGCATGGTGAGGGGATAACCAGTCCATGCCAAGTATCACATCAAAATCTAACATGTCAAGGATCATCAAATCACCTTAAGTCTCCAAATCACCAACATATATCACACAAGATCTCACAATCCAATCCACTACTAAAGAATCTCCTACTGGGGTTGAAACAGAAACAAGAACAGATAATGGCTCACTAGCCAACCCCAAACAAGGCAGAAAGTAGGAAGATACATATGAACAAGTGGATCCAGGATCAAATAAAGTTGTAGCAGACTAATGGCACACAAAAATCGTAGCTGTAATCACAGGATCCGAGGCCTCTGCCTCTGGTCTCACAGGGACCACATAGAACTGATGATGACCTCTACCTGCCCGACCTCCATCCCTACCACCTGCTCTGCCACATGGAGCACCACCTCCAACCTGACTACCACCTCCTCGAGCTAGTGGCTGAACTGAGCGAATAGGCTGAGCCAATGGAGCGGCTGACTAAACCGCGCCCTGATGGGGGCAATCTCTAGCAAAATGACCAATAATACCATAGATGAAATAAGAGCATGACGACTTACTCGGTCAGGATAAACCAAAAGAACCGGTATGGCCACCATGGTCTGATTCCCCAGAAGCTATACCCCTCAAAGACTGTCCACTATATCCTTGATGGCTGCTCTGACCCTGCTCAAACTGGGTACTACCGGAAGTCTGAAAAGAAGTCTGTACCAGTCAGCTGGACTAACCCTGGTACTGCTGTGGCTGATAACCCCGACCCCACTAGCCTGAACCTTTACCACCATGTAGGGAACTACTGTAGCCACCCTGATGTCGAGGCCTTTTATCTCTAGCATAGGTATCATGACGATACAAATTCTCTACAGTACGGGCATAGTTCGCAATAGCCTGGAAAGACCGACCACTAGCAACCAATATCTCTGCAGGCTCTCTAAACTCTCTCTGTAGCCCCCAAAAAAATCTACGGACCCTGTCAGCCACAGTAGGCATAAAAATGTCCCCAAATGGAGCAAGCTGATGGAAACGAGTCTCATACTTCGAGACAGTCATAGAATCCTGAGCAAGTCTAGTGAACTCCTCCCTCCGATGCTCCCTATTGCTCTGTGGCAAGAACTTGGCCATAAAGGCCTCATAGAATTCGGACCAAGTAAACTGAGGTGATGTAGAAGGTCTGCAAGCAACATATTCCCTCTACCATAGCTTCGCTGGACCCTTCAGTTGATAGGTGGTATAACCGACTCCGTGAGTCTCCAACAAACCCAAATGGCTCATATGTAGTAATAAAATCATGCGGGTCCTGACCCGACATACCAGTAAATCTCGGTGGTGCCAACCTCAAAAATCTACCCAAGGCCTTCTACTCCCTATCTATCATAGCTGGGCGAGGAGCAAGAGGTTGTGCAGCTGATGGAATCAGAACAACATCGGCATAAGGAGCTGCAGTAGCAGGCTGCGCTCCGGAACTCTGAACACCCAAGGCTTCCCCTTGAGCAGGTGTCTGTGCTACCTCCGAAGGTCTCTCTCTAATCATACCCAATAGATGAACAAGTAAACCCTTAATATCCGAAAACTGAGCTGGGGCGGAAGCTGGCACATAAACTGGTGCTGGAACTGGTGGCACCTGGGCTGTCCTCGGGTCCACGTGCTGCTTCTCAGGAATAAACTTGGGCTCATAGTCATACTCGGGCTCTACCTCAACTCTAGCAGTTTTAGCAGGTGCCGCTGCTCTGGGGCATCCATGACCCCTACCTCTACTCTTGTGACCACCCCGACCCCTAGTTGGAGTCGGAGGTGTAGGGGCAAGAGGCTCTCTTCCGCCAAAAGTCAAAGATCTCATACCGAACCATCTGCGGAAGAGTGAACCAAAATAAGTGAGATTTCCAGAAACTTTCAAGGATACTACGCATGAGATAGAAACAAGAAAAGTCCAATTTTTCCTAAGATGTCACTATAACCTCCCAAAGATTGAGTACGGACGTCTTCGCCCTAATCTGCAGGACTCTACTAGACATTGGCTCCTATACCGATGACACCGGTGAACTTAGAGCTCTGATACCAAGCTGTCATGACCTAATTTCTTAGTCATGATGGCACCTACAATCCCCCAGTAGGCGAACCAATCTAAGCGGAAGAAACAATTTAATAAGCGGAAGCAAGGGAACAAGATAAAGAAAATAGATAAAAGGAGTAATATATACAATGCGGAAGCTAAACCAAACCAAAAACCTAGCATCATAGTGTATAAGAGACGGATCTACATAAGGAGTACAAAGGTCCAAAATAATATATACAAAGCTGTCTCCGAGTAGAAATATAGTACATAATCAAAAGATAACTAAAAGCTAAGCTCCGATCGCCAGGAGCTCATTGTTAGTCCAGAATATCACAAAGGCAGCTCCTCGCACGAGTCTCCATGAGCTAACGATGATGGCCCACACTAGGATTTGCACCAGAAGATGCAGAGTGTAGTATGAGCACCAAATGCAAAGTATAAGGTACCCAGTAGGTATCATAGGCTGACTGGGCACATATAAGATAAAATCATAGTAACATACAGAATAGAAGCAAGTAGTCACGAAAATCAACAAAAAAGTACACAGGAACTAGCCCAGAGGGAAGACAACAGAAACAACAAACAAGGCTAGCAAGTAGATTATATACACAACAGGCACAGGTGAAAATAAGAAATGACGCACCTGGGATCCTTGCAATAACAGTATATACATAACAAGTTTTAGAAATGAACGGTATACCGGTAACCTCAAGTGCAAGGGAAGAGAGAGAAGAGTAAAGATAGACATGCTAGAAAACAGGAATCAATAACCCAACTACTCATACCAATCTCAAAATCCAAAAAGTAATAACTTAACCGAATATAATCTTACAAGTATAACCGTAACAAGGGATAACACCACGATAAAGTAACAAGAGTCTACCTACAGTCCCCCGGCCGCCCATACAACCGAGAAATGCAAACAAGTGAAGACAAACCCTCCAGCCACCCATACAACTGGAGCGTACACTCAATCAAACAACAAACAAGGGTGGAGCCTCAAACAATGAATGATATGATGCATGAAGATCTCAGGGTGAAATGGTAACTCTGTATATACCCCCTTCAGTGCCGATCAGGCCCAACAAGTATGTTCCATGGAAGGACAATGCCTATATACCTCTACTCTACTGTATACCCTCCCTCCGACACAAGCAACCCTAGGCCCCAGGTCTGGAATGACAAGGTTCATGGAGGTACCGGACCCCATACTAAAACTCAGTATCGAAACATGTCATCTGGAAGCAAGTCCGGGTTCAAGATAGAGACCCAGTCTTGAATATGCATGCCCAGACCCTATCCAGGACTAAAGTAGTGGGAAAAATATCTCAAAAACCTCTCCAAGGTGCTCGATCCGACCGAGGCTAAAGTCATCCCAAATCAGTAAGAAAACTCAACTAGCACCCCGGCCCTACCGATTCTAGCGTTAATAGAAAAACTTGTGATAGAAATCATAGTTTAACTTTCTTTTACCCCAAGATGATCCACATGATAAGTCAAACCATTTCCAATCCATTTTCATCGAAAGCGGGCACCCAGGGCCATGCAAAGTTTAGAAATTAAGTTCCAGTAGGCCCGAAGCCAAAACCTTAGTAAAGCGTGGATAAAACCTCTTTATATGCATGGAAATGATATGATAAAACAAAAATAGCCGCCCAGCAGCTCATAATCAATCTATCGGCCCTCCACAGGCTCCAATCACTCTAGAGCCCAAATAGCCAGCATAATATCACGATAACAATGCTCGAGACTCATAAGCACCCCCAAATAACCCACCGTCTATGTTCCAGAGTCAAAACAAGGCCACACAGGACCATAAGGGTGATAACATCAACTACTAAGAATACTACATACAACGGAGAAAAGAAATGGGGGCGAATCGTGGAAAAGTGGTCAGGGTCTGTGGTACCAACCTAATAACCCAACCCAAGGATGCCAACTAGTACAATTTTATCCGATATATGCTAAGTCTAGGGAGTTTAGACCGTAACCTACCTGTCGTCCGATGACAAGCTGCTAGGACAACGAAATCCAAGCCCGAATCGCTCTGAGAAATCCCAAATGATGATCAAACTATCAACAACATAATAAAACCATCAAGACAAGTCTAACGGTACCCATAATGCTATAAAAATAGCTGGGCTAAAATTTGGGTAAAAAATGGCTCGCGTGGCCCACAACCTTAAACCAAAAATGAAAACTCACATTATGATCACAATGACCAAGGGAGTACATACCCGAAAAAGTAAGGAAATTAGGCGAGAAATTTGAGCTAAAATAGCCCCTAAAGTCAAGAAACCAAAAATGGAAATTTTGGAATAAGAAAATCGGAATTGTAACAAGAAGCTCATACCACAACTAGAGAATTATGCCAAGAATGTTAATTGAACAAGCCCACGAACATGCAGTCACGAGAGGGGCAGAAACTACAAGTAAATCCAAGCTTCAAGAATTTACAACAATGGAGATTTAGATAATTGGAGAAGACAACTAAGGAGAAGAGGGAAAACTTACCAAAACACCAACGGAACACGAATTTATCGAGGGTACAGGAATTCTTCAAGTGAATACTGGTTTGAGCAGCTTAGAGAGGGTTTGGGCAAGTTGGAGTTGGAAAAATTGAGAGAGAATGGCTGGAAATATGAAGTGAAAAAGTTTTATACTGCCATGGGTCCTTCATTGCGATAGCGAAGGGACCTCTCGCGGTCGCGAGGACCACGCTGGCTAGACCATCGCGATTGCGAAGGCTAGACACGCGATCGTGATGAACAAAAGGGAAGGGACTTCATCACGATCGCGACAGGTGATCACGCGATCATGAAGAACATGAGTCCAGGGGCTTCATCGTGGTCGCGAGGGACGAGGCTCGCGATCGCGATTAAGGCCTGAGGCCTGCACCTGCAATAGCAAAAGTCTGCAACTTTTCCAAACTCGATGGGACATTCCGGGCACAATCGAAAACCGATATTCAAAAACCAGTAATGCTAACAGAGTGGAAATGACATTCTGGACTCAACAGAATCGATGAAACTTCCATAAAAGGTCATTTCAAAGAAATGTTGACCCAAGTCAACACTAACCAACACACAACCAAACACCTAAAATGAGCCCGGCTCACTCGAAACCTGAACCAATGAACTATTTAACCCAAACTCAATGATCCGGAGCTGATAGAATCGTCAAATTTCCAATCTGACGCTCCGATCATTGAAAGCTACCCAAAGTTACAATTTCAACTCCAAATGGCCTGAAAATAGAGAAAACCACACAAAACCCACACCAGAAGTTTTCAGGCCCCAACTAAAGGTCCAACTAGACCAAACTCAATGCTCCAAAGCTAACAGAACTGTCAGAATTTAATTCCAAGCATGTTAGCTAAGAATGCTGACTAAGGTCAATGATATTCTAAGTTAAAGCTCTAAAATAGGCAAACGGCCAAAACGACCAAATGAATGACCATGAAACCAAACTACTGGTCTCAGCAAGTCATAAATGACTTGGGGCCACTACAGGAAAGCTCTAACAGTACAATGAATGCGTAAATATGAAGATGACCAGAAGGGTCATCACAATATTCATAGAGAAGGAATGTTTTTGCTCTTCCGGTGCATGTTAGCTTAACGTATGCCAACCATGGGAAGAAGATGAAGACATCGAGTTTTGTGATGAAACCAGAGGGTCAAGGAAGGGGGAAGCTCACGAAGCTTAGCGGAGTAACTAAGAAGGGTGAGGGAGATGGAAAATGACAAATAGACAATATAATAGTGCAAAGTTCTGTAAGTGAAGTCGGGAGTAGTAGTATTAGAGCTGGGCAACTTGTATTGACCCAGAGAGCAGCTGGTAGTGTGCAATCTGCCAACTCTGGTCGGGCAAAAACCCCGACAAAAAAGTCATCGACTGGACCAGGTGTGAATCAAGTGGATAGAGTGGGGAAGATAAAGTCCAAGGCTGGGTTGGATAAGGAAAATATGTAAAATTGGTTGGATATCACGAGTCCCTCTAAATTATGGCCTGATGAGGTCGAGGAAGAGTTGGTAAGATCTGAAAGGGGTGTCCATCCACAGGAGAGGTTCTCCATTCCCATAGCCTCTATCTGGGACAAGTTTGACATTAACAAGGTCAATAATACAATATTTAAGCTGGAGTTTGTTAAACTTGATAAAATAGATGGTGCACAAATGGTTGAAACTGTAGAAGAAGACATTAGCTTGGAAATTAAATATTGGAAGAATACGGTGATCTGCTATGTGTTAGGGGCGTATCCTCCATTTAGTGTCATCAATGGCTTTGTTCAGAGGAAATAGGGAAAGTTGGGTATTAGCAAGGTTGCTATGATGAAAAATGGGATACTAATTATGAGATTCAATTCTCTAGAAGGTAGAGATGAGGTTGTGCAGGGTGGTATATACCACTTTGATAATAAACCTCTAATTGTAAAAGCATGGACAACAGATATGGACTTCCCCAAGGAGGAGTTATTCTCAGTGCCAATTTGGATTAAGTTGCCTGGGCTAGACTTAAAGTACTGGAGTGCTAAGGGGCATAGTAAGCTGGGAAGTTTAGTTGGAAAACCACTTATGGTGGATAAGAACACTGAACAAAAAATAGGATTGAGTTTGGCAAAGCTACATGTTGAAGTGCAGATTGGTAAACCACTGCCGGAGGTGGTTCACATCAAGAATGAAAAAAGCCAGATCATAGAGCAACCAGTTAGTTATGACTGGAAGCCCACAGTTTGTGATATATGCAATAAGTATGGTCATGAAGCAGCAGTGTGTAGGAAGAACAAAACAAATGAGAAGACTGAGAGGCTTAATTCTGATAGGAGGGGGGGATGAGGGGTCTAATAAGGTGGTGAAGGAACAAGAGGTTAGAGGTGGTCCAATAAGAAGTCATGGTGGATATGTCCATAGGAACAAAAGAGTAGCATGGCAGACACAACCAGTTCTTACAACAAATGCTTTTCAGGCACTAGGTGAGAGAAGTAAAGATCAAACCAGTATAGCTGGTATGGGGGGAAGATTATTCCTCCAAGTGGTCATGGTTAGTCTATTATGCTAGAACACCAGAGTCCTGAATGGCCGGATAAAGCAGAAGGAGGTGAAACTTCTCTGCACTAAACTAAAGTTGGGATTAGTCTGTTTCCTAGAAACTAGAATCAAGGTAAATAAAGTTAAAGATATAGTAAATAACATATTCTGTGGCTGGGAATTTCATAGTAATCATAGTTCTCATTATAATGGGAGGATTGTTTTAATTTGGAGGAAGGACTGGTTTGAGGTCAAAGTAAATCAAGATACTGCCCAAGCTGTTACTTGTGAAGTGAGGGCTATTTCTGATCAGTTGGTATTTGAGGTTACTTTTGTCTATGCTTATAACTTGAAGGATGATAGAGTGGCTCTATGGGATCATCTTAGGGTGTTGCATAAGGGGTGTAATAAGCCTTGGATGATACTTGGTGACTTTAATGATGTGCTACATAAGAATGACAGAATTTGGGGTAATGCTATGACTCATGCTGAGGTAGTGGAGTTTCAGGATTGTATTGAGGATTGTCAGTTGGAAGAATTACCAAGTACAGGTGATAGGTACACTTGGAGTGATAGACAGGATGAGAGAATATTCTCCAAGATATATTGGGTATTTCTTAATAGGGACTGGTTAGATAATATGCCTGATATGAGGGGTCACATACTTCCTGAAGGGGTGAGTGATCATTTTCAAGTACATTTACAGGGGGTGCAGAGGATAAGGCATAGTAAGAGAGCTTTTAGATACTGTAATATTTGGGGAACTCATAGTGAATTTACTGATCTTGTCAAGGAAGTTTAGAGCAAACCTATTGAAGGGTGAGGTATGTACAAAGTGGTCAGGAAGCTGAAGTTATTGAAGGTGAGTCTTAGCCTTCTACATAGGCAACAATTTCATGATCTGATCAAGTAGGCTGATCAGGATAGAATGGAGCTTCATAGATTGTAAACTCAGCTACAACAAATGCCTATGGATAGGGCCTTGCAGCAGGTAGAGAAAAATCACAGGCAACTGTTCCAAAGATTTTCTTACATTGCAGAATCATTATTACTGTAGAGGAGTAAAGCTAATTGGGTGAAACTTGGGGATGATAATACCAAATACTTCTTTTCTATAATTAAGAGGAAGTAACTAATTCAATTTGTTACCCAGTTAAGGGATGCTCAAGGTCAGATGCAACATGAGCATAGGAAGATTGCTGATAACTTTGTTACCTACTATAGAGACCTTCTTGGTACTACTGGAGGGCCTATCAAGGGTACAAATAGTGCCATATTTCACTTGGGACCTACACTATCTGAGGCAAAACAACTGATGTTATTGGAGCCAGTTACTTCACTGGAAATCAAGAAGGCAGTATGGAGCATTAACACCAACAAAAGCCCTGGGCCTGATGGATATGGAAGTGTTTTTTAGAGCAGCTTGGGACATTATTGGGGTGATATATGTGAAGTAATGAAGGATTTCTTCAAGAATGGGAGGTTACTGAAGCAACTTAATGCCACAATGATCTCAATCATTCCTAAGATTGCCAATCCTATGGATGCTAGTCAGTTCAGGCCCATATCTTGTTGTAACACTCTATATAAGTGTATCTCTAAGATTGTGTGCAATAGACTGAAACATATGTTGCCTGAGATTGTGAATCCCACTCAAGATGCTTTTGTCAAAGGTAGATCACTCATTTCGAATGTTCTTGTGTGCCATGATTTGCTTAGGCATTACAACAAAAAAACTAGTACAAGGTGTCTATTAAAGATTAATCTTAGAAAGGCATATGATATGGTGAAGTAGAAGTTTGTCAAGGAAATGTTAGAGGGCTTTGGGTTTCCTCCTAAATTCAGCAACATAGTGATGGAATGTGTAACTAGTACTAGTTTTTCTGTGAAGGTTAATGGTGAAGGGTGTGGATTCTTTAAAGGGAAGAGGGTTTGAGACAGGTGATCTCATGTCACCACTCCTATTTGTCCTTGTCATGGAGTATTTTACTAGAATCATCCAGAGAATGAGCAGTTTGCCTGATTTTAGATTCCACCCTATGTGTAAGGGTCATCAGTTAACACACCTTACCTTTGCAGATGACCTTATAAGTTTTTGTAAAGGTAATGAGCAATCAGTGAAAAGGATCATGGAGGAAATCCAATACTTCTCAGATACTACTGGATTAGCTATTAACTCTGACAAATCCAATATGTTTTTAGCTGGAGTTAATGCAAATGTGAAAAGATCTTTACTGGAGTTGACTGGTTTTGCTGAAGGAGTATTGCCAATCAGATACCTAGGACTGCCTTTGTCTCATAAGAAGTGGAGTAAGATATATTTTCATCAAATTTGTGTTAAAATTACTGAGAAATTGAGGGCATCATCTACTAGGCACCTGTCTTATGCAGGGAGGCTACAAGTGGTGAATGCTATTATTTTTTCCTTGCACAACTTTTAGGGATCAGTGTTCATTCTACCACAAAGTGTGATCAAGTTAGTGGATAAGAAATGCAGAGGATTCTTATAGGGTAGCAGTGAAGAAAATAGGAAGATGGCCTTGGTTAAATGGCAGGATGTATGTTGCTCAAAGTCTCAAGGAGGATTGAATATAAAGAGTTGCAAGTTCTGGAACTTGGCAGCTGTTGGTAAACTGATCTGGTGGATGCAGCAGAGGAAAAACATGTTGTGGGTACAATGGGTACACAACATTTATATGAAACCAGATGAGGATGTATGGTCTCATATCCCTCCAGCTGATTGTAGCTGGTACTGGAGGCAACTCCATAAACTGAAGCTAGGAACGGTGACATGGAATAACAATGACAAGTACATTCTTAATCACTCAGGTGAGTACTCAATCTCTATGATCTGCAATGCTTTATGTGGAGTACGACCTGTATGGAGAGAAGCCAATTTGATTTGGAGTAAGATCTTATACCAAAACACAGATTCTTGGTGTGGCTGGTTGTTCAAGATAGTTTACTCACTAGAGACAGGTTGGGAAGGCTTGGTATTAAGTGTGATGAGTACCATTGTGTCCTCTGTGATCAACAACAGCTGGAAACTAGCCTCCATTTGTTTGCACTGTGCAATGTAGTCCAAGAACTATAGGTAAGGTTGAAGTAGTGGTGTGAGGTGGATTTGCCTATTGTTGGTGTCTCAACTACTCTTCAGGGGATCCAACAGAAGCACCGGAAGACCTTCAAGAAGGATTTACTAGCAGCAAGCTATGGTGCTATGATTTATCACATTTGGATCGGCTCCAATGAGAAGATTTTTCGAGGACATAGTGTGACTGTTAGTTTTTTGTTTCAGCAAATTCAATATGTAATCAAAGAAAGAGTAAACATGTACCGAGGTTCAAAATATGCTAGTAAATGTATAGGTTGGATTGATAGGTTATGTACTTAAAGTTCCAGCAGGTGGTTTAAGGACTAGGGACACTTGACATAATGAGTTTCAATATTGTTGGTATGGTAATATTTAAATTCTTATTGCCAAAATATATATATTTATATTCATGCTTTTATAATAACTAGTCTCTACGAACATGCTTTGCACGTTATTCCCTATCAATTATCATACACACCAAAAAAAGTTAGATAATATTACTCGTGATTACATTATATTTGTTTATGAGTATAAAAATATTATTAGACACCAATTTTAATAATGTGGTAAAAGATGTTATTAGAAAATTTAACATTTTCAATTATAAACACTAATTTTTAATAATCATATATTCTTAAATATTGACCGCGAGTTTGAACATATAATCCTTATTTTTCTAAAAATAATAATTAAGAATTACATATTGGATAGTACATACAAAATACTATAACTAACAATTAGTATGAAAAATTTACGATAAAAAAATTATTTGACTCTCGAAATTCAAAAGGTACCACATAAATTAAAATAGAGGAAGTATTTGTATTTATGTAGAAAATTTTTCAGGATCAGTGAATCGTTGTGAAAATAATGGAACAAAAGCAACACTAATCTTAATGTTGACACGATAACAAAGTATATAAAACTAACCAAAATCAATTATATTCGATTCATATCAATTTGAACCTAAGTTAAATATGTACAACATAAAACAAGAATATAAACAATCATGCATAATTAAATTAATCAAAATAAGTTTCAAAATAGTTTAAACAATGCTCAAACACATGTCGGAATTTATCAACAATAATGTGAAAGCTTGGAGAAAGTAATTATTTTTAGCGGATGAATTCTTACTCAATATTTTTTCGATTAAATACATTCTAACTCCATTCATATTTTTTCTAAAACTTTATTCAAATAAGTTCATGTTCATCTATAACTCTTTATCCTATTGACGTTGAATAACTTCGAGAGACGATAATATATGTTTAATTTTAATTACATAAAGAAAGGACAAAGTTTACTAAGCTTAACTTATATGACAAATGTTCATCAGTTTGGACTCTAAATACTCAATATTATAATTTTATTCGCATACATATATTTTTTTAATAAATAATTTAGCTTTTGAAGTGCATAACAATTGTCCGCCAATATTGTGGGAATACTTTTGTAAATCAATATTTAATGATCTTTTTTATAATATATTGATAGATACATAAATAAAATAAAATTAATACTCGTTAAAAAAAATAAAATTGGAGAATGTGAATATTGACTTTTTCTATTTATAGAAGTGTTTGAATTCATATCAAATCAAGTTTGAAACTACCGTGAGTTATAATTCCTAGTGTACTACAAATTTTATCTTGGTGCGTACCGTGTTCTTTTGTTTATGTTCTTCTCCAAATTAATGAAAAGTTAGGAGTATAAAATTATTTAATATTTTAAGAATATTTTGGTCAATCGATATTAATATCCCTTTTTAGTTACTATAAGGAATATATTAAAATGATAAATTGTACTCACGTGTGATCACCTAATTCTAAATTTAACATAATTTGATAATGTCTGAACCTTAAAACATAAGTTCTATTGCTTTGTTAACAATAATAATTTAACTCATTGAAAATATCTGAAAAATTATAGATGAATTTAATTAGCACATATTTATGTGTGCAATGTTTAATCACGATTTTAAAATATGTCTTTTATAGTATTCACATCAATTATTATTTTTTAATGTTTACATCATGTCCAATATTGTTTTGAAGCTCGATTAATTTAGATTCACATTGAAAATTATGCAGGGATAAATCTTTCCTACCAAAAATGTCATTGAATTTTTTTGATGCTCTAACAATAAATATTATGTTAACTAAAGAAAGGTATTTATAAAATTCATTATATAAATGAGTGTATTAGTAAGGGTATTTATAAAATTCACTAAACTTAATTCAGAAAAAGATATTTATAAAATTCACTAAATAAAGAATTAGGCTAATCGTGCTTATTTCTATTATTTCTTTTGCCACCTATTTTACTTCTAATTATGTAACTTACTAATTTGATAAATTTGAAAGTACAATATATTAAATTATCAACATCAATTATTCTTTTTTATTTATAGAAGTGTTTGACTTCATATCAAATTAGAAAATCACCGGTGAGTTAAAAGTTCAATTCCTAGTCTACTAAAGTTTTTATTTTACTGTGTACGGGTCCTTTATGTTCTTGTTCAAATAAATAAAATAATCAAGGGTATAAAAGTCATTTAATATATATGAAAGAAAAATTCTTTTGGTTTACTCTTTTTTTTTATGCAAATTGAAAATATTCTTGTCCAAAATAAATTAGGATTCTCCTGTGTTGGTTTTTGATAATTTTATCCTGACTTAACTTAAATTTTAAAGGGTATAAAAGTTGATCAATATTTGAGGCATATTTTGGTCAATCAATATTTATATTCATGCTTTTATAATAACTAGTTTCTACGAACATGCATTGCACGAATGTCCCTGATCAATTATTATAAAACATTGTGTTAAAATGATAAATTGTACTTTTATGTGTTCACCTAATTCTAAATTTAACGGTCATATTGTCTAGATAACTTAAGATTATTATGGGATTTCATACTACAAAATGCCCTTCTCCTTTTATTTATCGATAAACGATTTGAAAATTAAATATGATGTCTTATCAATCATATAGTAATCAAATTAGTTATTAGTTAACTTGTCAACTTTTGTTTGTTTGGTTATCTTATGAAGATTTCTAAAGATGAATTTATCTTATGAACACAAAAATGGATTAGAATTTTAAATCATATGTCAGTATATATGTGCACAATTTATTATTACATTTTCTATAAACAATATGTTCTAAATTTTACATATATTAAAAATTTATATAAATACATTATATTCCATCCGGGAACATTTAAAGAGATACATCCTGCCTTAAATATCATGAAACTATTGTGATAAATAACAAATAAAGATATGGTCAGACAAAGTAAGTTAGAAAAACTTTGTTTGCAAAAAAAGAAAAAGATAATAAAGCTTCGTGATTCTCTTTGAAAAAACTAACCAAGCTAAAAGACATGGCAATAAAAAATAATTAAACATACATGAATAATATAAAAGAAAGTAGTAATAGAAAAGTACTATGAAAAGGAGGAGGAAGCACTGAACAAAAATAAATAAAAGGAAATTAGCATTACTTATCTGGAGAAAGAAAAGAAAGGTTTTCTTTCTTTTAAAGAAGATGTACACACCGTAAATAGTTAAAGTAACAGGTGGTTCAAAGTAGTTTTATCTATATAGAATTTGTATCTGTTGAAACTTCGAGCAATAGTAGGAATTATAATTGATATAGAATTTCACAGAGATTTATGTTAGGAAGAGGTTCTTAATGTTATAATTATATTCAACAGGGAGTTATCTATTTAATTATAATTATATCTTACATAAAAGTATATTTTAAAATTTTAAAAGATATAAAAGTTGTTCAATATTTTAAGGCTATTTTGATCAATCAATATTTATATTCATGCTTTTATAATAACTAGTCTTTATGTTCGTGCGATGTTCGTGCGATGCACGAAGTATCTTGTGCCAAATATTAAGCACGTATCAAAAGTAATAAACTTTCGATTGCATAGATTATTAAATATGAATGGAGTTCAATAATTAGTTCCTTAGAAAAAAGATTATAATAAATTATTCTAGTTAACTCATTGTATCCAATATGAAACTATTTTTTTGATAAATATTTTAATTTTTGAAGGACATAAAATTAAAATCGATCAATATTTTGAGGATATGATTGATCAATATTTAGCGTTTTACGTATTCATTAAGTTATATGAACCAGAGAGTAATAAATTAAAATAGATACAGTAGAATGTGATAGATATAAATTATTATAGTAGCCTATATTGTAATGTTAAGCAATACTCAATTTTAACCATTTTTTTTAAAGAGAACTAATAATACTTGTCAAAATTTTTGCCAAATTAAAATCGATCAATATTTTGGGGATACTTTCGTCGATCAACATTTAACGTTTTAAGTATTCATTAATTTATATTAGGGTTGTGCACAAAACAGATCAATTCAAATTTTTAAATTGACTCAAAAATACAACTTGGATTATATAATAATAGGCCTGTCTTTTTCTGCTTCTTTACTGACTAAGTTTTCGTATAACTTTCTAACTTGGGTTATCTTCAAATGATCATTGCTCATAGAATATAAAGAGTTAGATGGCCCATGAACCACCAAATTAAAGGTCTTCGATTTTATTTCTAACTCCGCCGACCGCGCGTTAATCCGAGCCCGGAGTAAAAAGTTATGATCCGTTTACCAAGAAGACGTCTATCTGACCAGAAGTCCGTCGAATCTTGGTAGTTAAAATGGAAGGGAAAATGGTCCATTTTCAGGGACAACAGTCCGTTTTCCCAACCATTTTCTGGATTAGAAGCTCGTCAAATTCCATAAGTTAAAACGCCTTCGAAAATGGTCCATTTGTGGCCAAAGTAGACCGTTTTGGCGTTCATTTTCCTGACGCGTCCTTCCTCTCCTAGACCAATCCAGATTTTAATTGGGATTGCCTATAAATAGGACTCTTAGGGTAAATTTTTTTACGGGAACTTCTTTCCAGGATGGTTTCAAATGCTCCTCTCCCTCAAAACACCAATCTTCCAAGACTCAGAGATATCAAAGGCTAGGGTTTCTATCCCAAGAGTTTCTCTCCACAATCTTCTTCTCCAAGGTACGCAGAACGATCCCTTTTCAATGTATCGTATAAACGTTATGGGTTTTTGTCACGATCCGAAATCGTGCCATGATGCCCCTAAATAACCTCCCAGTAGGCAAGCCAAACCCAATGATGCGGAAGATAATAAAGTAGTTAAAGTCTCCAAAAGCGTCGGGAGCTCACCGCAATCCGAACTGCAATAGGCCTCGAACGACAGGAAGGTCAGTGAGGGTGGATCATACTAGGTACTGCATCAGAAAAAGATGCAGAGTGTAGTATGAGTACAAAGACAATGGGTACTCAGTAGACATCATAGGCCGATCGAGCATAGAAAGATAATATATAAAATAAATTACAGGAAAGTACACCAAATACAGGGATCCACCTAAATCTAGTTATAAAACCGAAAACAGAAATATCCTAACCAACAAGAGGGAAATAATAATAACATCAATACAAGCAACCGACAATCCAAGTACACTCAAGTCAATGCAATGCTATGAGATATGATGTGATGTATGAATGCATAATAGTATAAACCCCGAATACCGCATCGGGCGCCTGGAATACCGCATCGGACTATGCATATATATGTATGTGTGCATATAGGAAGTAAAAACCTAGAATAACACATCGGGGGTCCGGAATACCGCATCGGACAATAAGTGTATATATGTATGAAAATAAGACCCTAAATAACGCATCGGGTGTCCGGAATACCGCATCGGGGGTCCGAAATACCGCATCGGACAATAAGTGTATATATGTATGAAAATAAGACCCTAAATAACGCATCGGGTGTCCGGAATACCGCATCGGACTATGAGTGTATATATTTGAAAATAGCGGAGAAAAGGTCTGGGTGTATCCCTTGGACCGGCATAAAAGTAGAACTTTTCCTTTCCTTTTCAAAATCAGTAGTAAACCCAGTATAACTCTTCAAACATCCAAAAACCCAGTAACCATAATAAATCCCCAGTTTTTGAACCAAAAGCCTCGAAAAACTTTCTTTTCCATATCAATAGTATGCAATGCAATATGAGTATGAAATATACAAAATCAGATAAAGTAGCACACCACAAGGCACAACAGGGCAAAATGCCCTCCAAACCAAGAGAACTGACTTGGAAACGCCGTCCAAATCTAAGCTATGGCCTCGGGCCCACAGTTACACGCAACCAACAATTAAAGCGAAAATAGCAGAAAATAATAACGGAGACCACTATGAGAATCTACTCTACCTCTAAAATATCCTAAAAACATACTAAGGATTCTATGCTAGGCATAATCATACTACGGTCTCCTAGACTAAGGATAGCATGAATAAGTCTAATCTAAGATCCGAAATGGCCAAAATAAAATAAGTCACAAGATTTAAGCCTAATACTACCTATAGTCCAACCTAATGTTCCAGTAACATATAATATATAAAACCTAACTAAACTCAGTCTAGAAAGTAGACCGTAACGTACCTCGGGGATTAACTACAAGCACGAACTGTCACTCGTGTGCCTTCCCATTCCGAACAGCCTCAGAAAGCTATCACGCTATCAAGAACATATTTTAGGTGTCAAGACGAGAAGAACGACACCCATATTGCTATACGGAAAATCGGGTCGGAAAATGACCCTCGGGGCCTGCACAACGAAACAAAAAATAAAATTCACAATTATGTCCGCGGTGGATTTAGGAACCCATGCTCAAAATTTGAGCGCGAATGGAGTTCATTTCGGGTCTCAAAATAGCCCCGAAGTACTACTAATTCATGAGACAAAAGTGGAGAGTTGCGATTTTCAAGGGAGGAAACGTACCAATTTGGAAGCAAGAATCGACCATATACTGGAACTACAGCTACCACGGACAAACAAGCTCACCAATACAACTTTAACCCAAGAAAAAAAAAGCTTGTAAGAGCTTCAACAATGGAGGTTCTTAAGCTTGAAGAGAAGGACATGGCTTGAAAAAGAAGAGGCTTACCAATGATGAAAGAGCGAGATTAATGATAATTTGGAGAATTCCCACGAGCCCACACTATTCTTGAGTAATTAGAGTTGAGAAAAATGAAGTTGAAGTTGAAAGAAGTGAGAAATGAGCTAAAAATCATGAAAATGAGATTTTAAAAGGGCTGGCCGCAGGCTGGCGCCGTTGGCGCTGGCCAGCCTTGAAGGCCTGGCCTGCAACAAAAACCAACAGTTTTCCAAAGTTCTCCGGGGAATTCCGGGCGTGATCGGAACCCGATTCTCACAAACCAATAGAGCTATTTGAGAGGAAACGACATTAGAGACTAAATAGAATCAACAAATTTACCAACGGAGGTTATTTTAAGGAAACGTGGGCCCCACGCCCAAAACTAACTCAAAACTCAATACTCCAAAACATGTCTGGAAGCCCCGGGACCCGAACCAAATGTTCCCCTAGCCCAAAGTCGACATTTCAGAGCTAATAGCGCTGACAGAATTTCCATCCGAGATCGTTTTCTCCGAATGTTGACCAAAGTCAAACCTACCAGCCTACTTGGCTTGAAAACACAAGAAGCAACACAAAACCAAACCGAAAGCACTCAGATCCAGACCAATGGTCCTACTAGACCAAAATCCCCATTCCAGAGCCAACGGAATTGTCGAAATTTGATTCTGAGCATGTTTGTAAAGAAAGTTGACCGAAGTCAAAGATTTTCTAAGTTCAAGTTCTAAAACAGGGAAATGATCATAATGACCTAACAATAGCTCGGGCACCAAACCGTCAGTCCCGGCATGTTATAAATGACCTGTAGCCGCTAAGGGAAAGCTCAAAACACGGAAAAAGCACGAAAAATAGGAAAATGACCGGGCGGTTCATTACAACATCCACTACTAAAAGAACTTTCATCCGCGAAAGTTAAAGAAGGGAAAACACCAAAAGACTCAAACAAAGATATCACTAAGCCCGCAACACTCACTCGGAAACATGGGTAGCCTCCTCGACTGGGCGGCACCTTATAGAGCTAAACCAAAGGAAAACTACCTACCCCTAACACCTCACCAGCCAAACTAGACTCTAACCTTTAACTTTAAATCCTCCAAAGATCTCCCAACAAAACTGACCCTCAAGAATCTCGATCGAAAGCACCGACACAACACTAAAACCAGAGAACCAAGGTGATTAACACACATGATCAGAATCCTTAACATCACAACAAAGTTTACCCAGAAAAGCCACCAGCCTAAAACTCCAACTTATGAACTCTCTGATCCGCAAAACCCTTTATTCTGATCTGAATCCTTTTGCACCATAACTATGAAGTTGCACACAAGCCTCACACTCGATCCACTCTCGAAGTATCAATGGACATGCCAGAGATCCCTAGTTTCCGCTTGCACTCCACCACGAACGAAGTCACCCTTTTTACTCTGATTTAATCCAAACTAAGTTGTGGCTTACTATATGTAATGACCCTCCAGGTTGTTTTCCATTTTCCATGCTTTTTTTGCTTTTTGAGATTTTCTCAGCGATTACAGGTCATTTATGACTTACCAGGACTGACGGTTTGGTGCCCAGGCTATTTGTTAGGTCGTTATGACCATTTCCCTGTTTTAGCCCTTAAAGTTAGAAAATCTTTGACTTTGGTCAACTTTCTTGATAAACATACTCATAATTGGATTTCAACAGTTCTGTTGGCTCCAGAATGGGGATTTTGGTCTAATGGGACCATTGGTTTGGGTCTGAGTGCTTTTGGTTTGGTTTTGAGTTGCTTTGTGTGTTTTCAAGTCAATTTGGCTGGTAGGGTTGACTTTGGTCAACATTCAAAGAAGACGGCCTAGGATGGAAATTCCCTCAGTGCCGTTAGCTTCAGAATGTCAACTTTGGGCTAGAGGGACCTTTGGTTTGGGTCCCGAGGCTTCCGAACTTGTTTTTGGGTTTGAGTTTCGAGTTGGTTTTGGGCATGGGGACTACTTTTCATTAAAACAATCTCCGTTGGGGTTTCTGTTGATTCCATTGAGTGTGGAATACAGTTTTTGGTTGAGTTGCATAGTTCATTTGTGTCCGCAGGACCCAGATGAATCTCGAGGGTCCATCTGATGACTTTTTAGCCTGAAAATTTATGCTGGTATTGATGTTGCTCTTGGGTTCGAAATTGTGGACTTTCACCGCATTTGCGATGGCCGCATTTGCAAACTTTTTCCACTTTTGCAGGCACCACAATTGTGATGAAAACTCCGCAATTATGGAGACACAGAGGAACAGTGACCTCCACAATTGTGGTGGTTTTGCCACTTTTGCGACGTCCGCAATTGCAGACAATTGTCTGCTTTTGCAAAAAAAGTTGTTGTTTATCACTTCTTCAACTACATTTTTCCAACCACTTGCTCATATCTTCCAACACTTAAAACACCAAATTCACTCTACCAAATTGCTCCAAATAGTTCATAGGCTTTGGGAAATCAATCGTTCTTCACGAATTCGCGTTCTCTCGACAATTGGTAAGTTCTCCTTCCCCAAAGCTCTCTTCTTCTTCTTCTTCTTCACCTATTTAAAACTCCATTGTTGATAAATTCTAGGAGCTTGGATAATCTTTGTAGAACAAATTATTGAGCCTGCATGTTGGTGAGTTCGTGGAACTCACTTCCTTGGCGTTGTCCTTCTCGATTTTCGTAAGTTTTCGCCCTTTAAATCCTTTGTTCTCCTTTTGAATTTCCTTTAATTTGTAGCACTTCGGGGATGTTTTGGGCCCCGAAACGAGATCCATTTGCGCCCAAACTTTAGGCATGGGTTCCTTAATCCACCATGAGCATAATTGTTAATTTTGTTTCCTGTTTCATTACGCGGGCCCCGAGGGTCATTTTTTCGACCCGATTTTCGGCCTGATTTTTTGTATAGCAATATGGGTGTTATTCTTCTCGTCTTGACACCTAGATTATGTTCTTGATAGCGTGGAAGATTTTTGAGGCTATTCAGAAGGGGAAGGCACATGAGTGACGGTTTGTGCTTGCAGTTCAGCCCCGAGGTAGATTACCGTTTAGATTTTAGACCGAGTTTAGTTAGATAGTATATATTTATATGTTACTGGAATGCTAGGTTGGAATTTAGATAGACTTAGGCTTAAATCCTGTTTATCATGTTAATTGGCCATTTCAAGTTTTTAGCCTAGAACTGTATGTTATCCCTAGCCTAAGACCTTGCTTCTTCTCTGTGACTAGTATAAAATCCTTAGCATGCTTTTAGGAGGCTTTAGAGGTAGAATAGAGTTTTCTTGTTGGTTTTCGCTTTTATGTCCACTTTACTGCTTTATTCTATCGTTGTGTGTAACTGTGGGCCCGAGGCCATGACTAGGATTTGAATAGAGTTTCAGGTCAGTTCTCTTTGTTTGGAGGGTATTCTTTCCCTGTTTGATCTGATGGTATGGTTTTTCCTCTATTTGTGAACATTCATACTCATATCGCATGGTATATCATTGGTATAACAAGGAAATGATTTTCAAAGGTTTTTGGTTTGAAAGGAGGCTCTACTACTGTTGTGATGATTTTTTGGACTAAATCGAGCTATTTTGAGTATCACCTTGGTTTTTAGAAAGAAAAATGAGGAAATGCTATTTTCTGCATATGTATATATTTATAGTCCGATGCGGTATTCCGGACCCCTGATGCGTTATTTCGGGTATTTTACTATTTCACGTATATATATGCATAGTCCGATGCGGTATTCCGGCGCCTAATGCGGTATTTCGGGTTTATATTATATTGCATTCATACATGCAACATTGCATTTGCTTTGACACGTGGATTGACTCTGGTTGGCTTGATGTTGTTTTCCTTCCCTTTCTCTTTGGTTTATTGGCATGTCTCTAGTTTTATAACTAGATTTAGGTGGATCCCTGTATAGTTAGCTGCTTTCCTGCAATCTATTTATATATATTATCTTTCTGCACTCGGATGGCCTATGATGCCTACTAAGTACCCGTTGCCTTGGTACTCATACTACACTCTGCATCTCTTTTTCCTATGCAGCACATAGTAAGAGCCACCCTCGCTGATCTCCTGTCATTCAAGGCCCATTGTTGTTCAGATTGTGGTGAGCTTCCGACACTTTTGAAGACTTTACATACTTTCCATCTTGTACATCATGTCTATATTTTGTATTTTGGATAGACAACATCTATTGTATAGCTACTCCTTACTTTAGTCGCTCTTATACTAGTGACACCATGTCCGCGTGGGTTCTCGTGTTGTTTTGTCTTTTCGGTCACATTAGGGCCTCCTTATGTATATTTTGTACGATGGTATATATATATATATGCTATTGGCCCTATCTTTTCGTTATATCTTCCGTTTTTCTTTAGTTTAATTATTATTGATTGTCTTTCGCATATTTTGGGTTAGGCTTGTCTACTGGGGAGTTATGTAGATGACATCATGGCCCGATTTCGGATCGTGATAGAGTGGTATCAGAGCACTAAGTTCACTGATCTCGCAAGTACAAGAGCAACATATCTAGTAGAGTCTCGTGGATCGATACGATGACGTCTGTATCCAATCTACGAGAGGCTATAGGACATTCCTAGGAAATATGTCATATTGTTTGATTCCTTGTCGTGCGTTATTGACTTGATCAACTTCTGAGTACCTTTGTTTCACTCTTTCTCAAATGGTTCAGACGAGATCTGCAGTGGGTGAGGATGAGGCCCCTGCGCATGCAGTTAGAGCCCCAGCTAGGGAATGGGGTAGAGGTTGACCCAGAGGTTGAGGTAGGGCATGGGATGCGGCGCCAGCTCAGACCCGGGCTAGACTGCCATCACCAGTGCCTGAGGTTAGGGTGGATGAGGTTTGGTATGAGCCAGAGCATGTGGGACCAGCCCAGCATCTGACAAATTTTGTGGCTTCTCCAGTATTGCAGGACACCTTGGTTTAACTTTTAGGGTTCCTTGAGGGTATAATTCCACTAGTAGCTTCGCCGAGCACTCCGATTGGTTCTCAAATTCGAGGTGAGGGTCAGACTTCAGTTCAGGAGGCAACACAGGGTTCAGAAGCGCAGCCTACTACTGTGGATCCCAGATTTGAGGTATTACCTATCCCTGCAGTTACTCCACCTACTCTCGCCATACTGGTTATGTCTTATGAGGAGCAAAAGATGCTGGGTAGATTCTTAATATTGGGTCCTCCGAGGTTTTCGGTTGCTTCTAAGGAGGATGCACACAATATTCCGACTAGCTGCTAGGAGAGGTTACATAATTTGGGGTTAGTTGAGTCTCATGGGGCAGATTACACCGCGTTTCAGCTGGATGGCCCAGCGAAGCAGTGATGGAGGTCATATGTTGCTTGCAGACCATTCGGGTCACCTCCGCTTACTTGGGATCAGTTCTCCATAGCCTTTCTGGAGAAATATGTGCCACGTAGCATGAGGGAGCATCTGATGGATCAGTTTGCTTGGTTGGAGCAGAGGTCCATGACTATGTCAGAGCACGAGGTTCGGTTCCATCAGTTGTCCAGACATGCCACTATGATTCTTTCCACCGAGCACGAGAGAGTACGCTGGTATGTTCGAGGTTTGACCTTGCATCTCTGTTTGGCCATAGAGGGTATGGTAGCATCGGGTTAGTCTTTTTTGGAGGTAGTTGATCATGCCCGTACTATTGAGGGTGTACTTTGCGAGGCTCAAGGGGCAACAATAAGAGACCCCACCACCAGGGCAGTTTCAGCGGTTCAAAGAGGCGTGGTAGGGGCTACTATGGTAGAGGTCAGCATCACCAGCATTTCTAGTCGAGCCGGCCTGTTCAGGCAGCATTACAGATTGCTGAGGGTCAGAGTAGCTAGAGTATCATTCCTGCTCCATGAGGTGGTCATTCAGGGTCTATATGCCATGGTGGTCATTCTGATTCGGCCGGGTCTTCGCAGCAGAGTACATGGGGTCGGGGTTGTTATGTGTGTGGTGAGATAGGACACTTTTCTAGAGAGTGTCTGATGGCACAATACCCAAGGCGACATGATCAGTTGGTTTAGGCCCCCAGGGCTCCAGCACCTCCAACAAGAGGCAATTCACAGTGTAGTAGGGGTAGTCCCCAGGGTACTAGAGGTGGTCCTCAGTCTGGTAGGTCAGGTGGTCGTGGCAGTTAGGTCCACATGTATGCGATTCTGGGCCGTACAGAGGTCGAGGCTTCAGATGTTGTGATCACTGGTACGATCTCCATTTGTCATCAGTCTACTTTTGCTTTGTTTGATTCGGGGTCTATATTCTCATATGTATCTTCTTATTATGCTACTCGTCTGGGGTCTGCTTGTGAGTCCTTTCCTATGCCTTTGCGTGTATCTACCCCAGTAGGTGATTCTTTAGTAGTGGATCAGGTGTATCGGGATTGTGTGGTGACTATCTTGGGGTATGACACGTGGGTAGACTTGGTTGTCCTTGATATGGTCGATTTTGATGTGATCTTGGGCATGGATTGGTTGTCTTGTTATCATGCGGTCTTGGATTGTTTCGCCAAGACTGTTACTCTACAGATGCCTGGTATCCCCCCTATCATATGGAAGGGAGCCGATAGCCACATTCTGAGAGGAGTTATATCCTTTCTGAGTGCACAGCGGCTGGTAAGGAAGGGGTGCTTAGCTTATCTTTCCTACGTCCGTGATACTAGTGCAACCACACCTCTTCTTGAATCTGTTCATGTGGTTTGCGAGTATTCAAATGTGTTTTCTTTTGATCTTTCGGGTCTTCCTCCCGATCGTGACATTGATTTTGGCATCGATGTTGAGCCGGGCAGCAAGCCCATTTCCATTCTACCATATCGGATGACACCTGCTGAGTTGAGAGAGCTTCAGGATAAGCTCCAGGATCTATTGAGTAGAGGGTTCATCAGGCCCAGTGTGTCTCCGTGGGGTGCTCCGGTTCTGTTTGTGAAGAAGAAGGACAGGTCTATACGTATGTGTATCGACTACAGACAGTTGAATAAAGTGACAGTTAAGAACATATATCCTATGCCGCGTATTGATGACTTGATTGACCAGCTATAGGGTGCAGCGGTGTTCTCTAAGATATATTTGAGGTCCGGTTATCACCAGTTGAGAATTAGGGCTGAGGACTTCCCAAAGACTTCCTTTAGGACTCGATACAGCCATTATGAGTTCCTAGTCATGTCTTTTGGGTTGACTAATGCCCCAACAACATTTATGGAGTTGATGAACTATGTATTCAGTGCCTACCTAGACTCGTTTGTGATTGTGTTGATCAACGACATTCTGATTTATTTGATGAGTAGGGAGGAGCATGAGCAGCATCTTAGAGTTGTACTTCAGACTTTGCGAGACCACCAATTGTATGCAAAATTCACTAAGTGTGAGTTTTGGGTTGAGTCTATGGCATTCTTGGGGCACGTGGTGTCCAAGGATGGGATTATGGTAGATCTGGCAAAGATTGTAGCAGTTCGTGATTGGGCTCAGCCTACTTCTCCTATCGAGGTTCGCAGTTTTGTTGGGTTGGTAGGTTATTACAGATGGTTTATGGAGGGATTTTCTTTGATAGAAGCTTCATTGACTAGATTGACTCAGAAGAATGTTCCCTTCCAGTGGTCAGATGAGTGTGAGGCAAGCTTTCAAAAGTTTAAGGCCTTGTTGACTTCAGCTCTGATTCTTGCTCTTTCGGTTGAGGGTCAAGGTTTCACCGTATATTGTGATGCGTCAGGTATTGGATTAGGTTGTGTGTTGATGCAATAGGGTAGGGTTATTACTTATGCTTCTAGACAATTGAAGGTTCACGAGAGGAACTACCCCACACATGACTTGGAGTTAGCAGCGGTAGTCTTTGCGTTGAAGATATGGAGGCATTATCTCTATGGAGTGCATTGTGAGATCTTTATTGACCATCATAGTCTTCAGTACATTTTCAGCCAGAAGGATCTAAATTTGAGGCAGCGTAGGTGGTTGGAGTTATTGAAGGACTATGACGTCTCTATTCTCTATCATCCGGGCAAGGAAAATGTGGTAGCAGATGCCTTGAGCCAGAAGGTGGTGAGTATAGGTAGCTTGGATTTCTAAGCTATGGAGGAGCGACCTTTAGCTTGGGACATACAAACCTTGGCTAATAGGTTGGTTCGACTTGATATTTTTGAGCCGGGCCATATTCTTGCTTATATTGAGGCCATGTCTTCCTTATTGGAGCAGATTCGGGCACATCAGTTTGATGATGCAACATTGAGGATCATTCATGACAAGGTGTTGAGCGGTGAGGCTAGGAAGGCGACTTTAGATTCAGAGGGTAATCTGAGGATCAAGGGTCGTATCTGCGTTCCTAGAGTTTGTGACTTGGTCAGATTGATAATGGAAGAGGCTCATTGTTCTTGATATTCCATTCATCCTGGGGAAGCTAACATGTATCGTGAATTTAGGCAGCACTACTGGTGGTGTGGGATGAAGAGGGATATTTCAGCTTTCGTATTTAGGTGCTTGAACTATCAACAGATGAAGTTTGAGTACCAGAGGCCAGGCGATTTGTCACAGAGGCTACCCATCCCAGAGTGAAAATGGGAGCGCATATCCATGAACTTTGTAGTCAGTTTGCCGTGCACCTTGCAGAGATTTGATGCTATTTGGGTTATTGTGGATAGGTTGATGAAGTCTGCTCACTTTTTGCCGATTCAAACTTCCTACAGTTCCGAGAGGTTGGCTCAGATCTACATTTGAGAGATTGTCCGATTGCATGGGGTGCCAGTTTCTATCATTTCTGACCATGGTACTAAGTTCACTTCACACTTTTAGTAGTCTATTAAGAGAGAGTTGGGCACTAGAGTTGAGCTTAGCACCACTTTTCATCCGCAGACATATGGCCAGTCACAGCGTACCATTCAGGTCCTGGAGGATATGTTGTGGGCCTGCGTTATTGACTTCAGGGGTCAGTGTGACCAGTATTTAGCCTTGGCAGAGTTTGCATATAATAATAGTTACTATTCTAGCATTTAGATGGCTCCGTATGAGGTGTTGTATGGTAGACAATGCTGATCTCCGGTGGGTTAGTTTGATGCTTTCGAGGTTAGGCCGTGGGGTATCGATTTGCTTCGTGATTCTATGGATAGAGTTTGGGTTATTCAGAATAGGCTTCATACTGTCCAGAGTAGGAAGAAGAGTTATGATGACCGAAGAGTTCGAGATCTTGAGTTTATGGTTGGTGATAGTGTGTTCCTTTGGGTATCACCCATGAAGGGCATGATGAGGTTTGGAAGGAAGGGTAAGCTCAATCCGAGGTTCATTGGTCCATTTAAGATCCTTTTTCATATTGGAGGGGTTGCTTATGAGTTAGCCTTGCCTCCTATTCTTTCTAGTGTTCATCTGGTGTTTCAAGTTTCTATGCTGCGGCGGTACATTCCGGATGAGTCTTTTGTGCTTCAGTTGGATGAGTCCTTAGCCTTTGAGGAGGAGCCTGTTGCTATTTTGGACAGGCAGGTTAGGAAGTTGAGGTCCAAGGAGATTTCGTTAGTTAAGGTTTAGTGGTAGTATCGTCCTATCGAGGAGGCTACTTGGGAGATCGAGATCAACATGCGGACCTGTTATCCTCGTCTTCGGGTACTATCCTTTTTCTAACATTCGCGGATGAAAGTTCTTTTAGTAGTGGATGTTGTAATGACCCTCTAGGTCATTTTCCATTTTCTGTGCTTTTTCTGCGTTTTGAGCTTTCACTTAGTGGCTACAGGTTATTTATGACTTGTCGAGACTGACGGTTCGGTGCCCGGGCCATTCGTTAGGTCGTTATGACCATTTCCCTGTTTTAGCCCTTAAAGTTAAAAAATCTTTGACTTCGGTCAACTTTCTTGGTAAACGCACTCATAATAAGATTTTGACAGTTCTGTTGGCTCCAGAATGGGGATTTTGGTCTAGTGGGACCATTGGTTTGGTTCTGAGTGCTTTCGGTTTGGTTTTGTGCTGCTTTGTGTGTTTTCAAGTCAGTTTGGCTGATAGGGTTGACTTTGGTCAATATTCAAAAAAAACGGCCTCGGATGGAAATTCCGTCAGCTCTGTTAGCTCTGGAATGTCGACTTTGGGCTAGGGGGACCTTTGGTTCGGGTCCCGAGGCTTCCAGACTTATTTTTGGGTTTTGAGTTTCGAGTTTGTTTTGGGTGTGGGGCCCACTTTTCATTAAAATGATCTTTGTTGGGGTTTCCGTTGATTCCGTTGAGTCTAAAATGCAGTTTTTAGTTGAGTTGCATAGTTCGTTTGTGTCCACGGGACCCCGGATGAATCCCGAGGGTCCATCCAATTACTTTTTAGCCTTAAAATTTCTGCTGGTATTGTTGTTGCTGTTGAGTCTGAAATTGCGGACTTTCACCGCATTTGGGATGGCCGTATTTGTGGACTTTTTCCGCTTTTGCGGGAACCACAATTGCGATGAAAACTCCACAATTGCGGAGACACAGAGGAATAGTGACCTCCACAATTGCAGAGGTTTTGCCGCTTTTGCGACGTCCGCAATTTTTGACAATTGTCTGCTTTGGCAGAAAAAGCTGTTGTTTATTACTTCTTCAACTATGTTTTTCCAGCCACTTGCTCATATCGTCCAACACTTAAAACACCAAATTCACTCTACCGAATTGCTCTAAATAGTTCATAGGCTTTGGGAAATCAACTGTTCTTCACGAATTCGCGTTCTCTCGACAATTGGTAAGTTCTCCTTCCCAAAGTTCTCTTCTTCTTCACCTATTTAAAACTCCATTGTTGATAAATTTCTTGGAGCTTGGATAATCTTTGTAGAACCGTTCTTGAGCCTGCATTTTGGTGAGTTCGTGGAACTCACTTCCTTGGCGTTGTCTCTCTCAATTTTGGTAAGTTTCTGCCCTTTAAATCCTTAGTTCTCCTTTTGAATTTCCTTTAATTAGTAGCACTTCGGGGCTGTTTTGGGCCCGAAAACGAGCTCCACTCGCGCTCAAACTTTGGGCATGGATTCCTTAACCCACCGCGAGCATAATTGTGAATTTTGTTTCCTGTTTCATTGCATGGGCCCCGAGGGTCATTTTTCTGACCCGATTTCCGGCCCAATTTTTCGTATAGCAATATAGGTGTTGTTCTTCTTGTATTGACACCTAGATTATGTTTTTGATAGCACAACAACTTTCCGAGGCTATTCGAAAGGAGAAGGCACACGAATGACGGTTCGTGCTTATAATTCGTCCTTGAGGTAGGTTACGATTTACCTTTTAGACAAAGTTTAGTTAGATAGTATATATTTATATGGTACTGGAACGCTAGGTTGGATTTTAGAATGACTTAGGCTTAAATCCTGTTTATCATGTTAATTGGCCATTTTGGGTTTTTAGCCTAGAATTGTATGTTATCCTTAGCCTAGGAGCTTGCTTCTTCTGTGTGACTAGTATAAAATCCTTAGCATGCTTTTAGGAGGCTTTAGAGGTAGAATAGAGTTTTCCCGTTGGTTTTTGCTTTTATTTTTGCCTTACCGCTTTATTCTATCATTGTGTGTAACTGTGGGCCCGATTCCATGGCTAGGATTTGGATGGAGTTTCAGGTCAGTTCTCTTGGTTTGGAGGGTATTCTTGCCCTGTTTGATCTGATGGTGTGGTTTTTCCTCTGTTTGTGAACATTCGTACTCATAACGCATGGCATATCATTGGTACAACAAGGAAACAATTTTCAAAGGTTTTTGGTTTGAAAGGAGGCTCTACTACTGTTGTGATAATTTTTTGGACTAAATCGAGCTATTTTGAGTATCATGGTTTTTAGAAGGAAAAATGAGGAAATACTATTTTCAGCATATGTATATATTTATATATTTATAGTCCGATGCGGTATTCCGAACCCCCGATGCGTTATTCCAGGTATTTTATTATTTCACATATGTATATGCATAGTCCGATGCAGTATTCCGGGCGCCCGATGCGGTATTTCGGGTTTATATTATATTGCATTCATACATGCATCATCGTGCACCACATTGCATTTGCTTTGGCACGTGGATTGACTCTGGTTGGCTTGATGTTATTTTCCTTCCCTTTCTCTTTGGTTTATTGGCATGTCTCTGGCTTTATAACTAGATTTAGGTGGATCCCTGTATAGTTAGGTGCTTTCCTGCAATCTATTTATATATTATCTTTCTGCGCTCGCTCGGCCTATAATGCCTACTAAGTACCTGTTGCCTTGGTACTCATCCTACACTCTGCATCTCTTTTTCTGATGCAGCACCTAGTACGAGCCACCCTTGCTGATCTCTTGTCGTTCGAGGCCCGTTGCTGTTCGGATTTAAGCCTAATAGTCTAATACTATTTAAGCCTAACAAGATTTAAGCCTAATACTACCTATAGTCCAACCTAACATTCCAGTATCTTATAATATATAAAACGTAACTAAACTCAGTCTCGAAAGTAGACCGTAACCTACCTCGGGGCCAAACTACAAGCACAAAATGTCACTTATGTGCCTTCCCCTTCCGAACAGCCTCAAAAAGCTGCCATGCTATCAAGAACATAATCTAGATGTCAAGACGAGAAGAACGACACCCATATTGCTATACAGAAAATTGGGTCAGAAAATAACCCTCGGGGCCCATGCAGCAAAACAAAAAATAAAATTCACAATTATGTCTGCGGTGGATTTAGGAACCCATGCTCAAAATTTGAGCGCGAACAGAGTTCATTTCGGGGCTCAAAATAGCCCTGAAGTACTACTAATTCATGAGACAAAAGTGGAGAATTGTGATTTTCAAGGGCGGAAAGGTACCAATTTGGAAGCAAGAATCAATCACGGACTGGAACTACAACTACCACAGACAAACAAGCTCACCAATGCATCTTTAACCCAAGAAAAACCAAGGTTGTAAGAGCTTCAATAATGGAGGTTTTTATGCTTGAAGAGAAGGACAAGGTTTGAAAAAGAAGAGGCTTCTGCTTCCCAACGATAAAGGAGCGAGATTAATGATAATTTTGAGAATTCCAATGAGCCCACACTATTCTTGAGTAATTAGAGTTGAGAAAAATGAATTTGGAGTTGAAAGAAGTGAAAGAAATGAGCTAAAAATCGTGAAAAACAAGATTTTAAAAAGGTTGGCCGCAGGTTGGCACCGTTAACGCTAAAAGCCCAGGCACGCGCGCGCGATCACGCTGGTTGGTGCTGAAGGCCTGGCCTACAACAAAAAACAACATTTTCCAAACTTCTCCGGGGCATTTCGAGCACGATTGGAACCCGATTCTCCCAAACCAATAGAGCTATTTGAGTGGAAACGACATTTCAGACTTAATGGAATCAATGAATTTACCAATGGAGGTCGTTTTAAGGAAAAGTGGGCCCCACGCCCAAAACTAACTCGGAACTCAATACCCCAAAATAAGTCTGGAAGCCCCAGGACCCAAATCAAAGGTTCCCCTAGCCCACAGTTGACATTTCGGAGCTAATAGCGCTGACGAAATTTCCATCCGAGGCCGTCTTCTCTGAATGTTGACCAAAGTCAACCCTACCAGCCAAACTAGCTTGAAAACACAGAAATCAATACAAAACCAAACCGAAAGCAGTCAGACCTAGATCAATGGTCCTACTAGACCTAAATCCCCGTTCTGAAGCCAACGGAACTGTCGAAATTCGATTCTGAGCATGTTTACCAAGAAAGTTGACCGAAGTCAAAGATTTTCTAAGTTCAAGTTCTAAAACAGGGAAATGGTAATAACGACCTAATGAACAGCTTGGGAACCAAACCGTCAGTCTCGGCAAGTCATAAATGACCTGTAGCCGCTAAGGGAAAGCTCAAAATATGAAAAAAATATGAAAAATAGAAAAATGACCGGGAGGGTCATTACATTTTCAAACCGGTTGGTAAATATTTATACTATTTTGGTTATGAACTTAGGGTTACAAGTATAGTTTTTCTAATTTTGAGGAAAGCTCATGAAAACGTTATTCCCTAACTTTTACTTAAAACTACTAAGGGATTATGGGATGAATGGTACTCAAAAAGGGGATTAAAAGGTTTTTACTTGTTCTTCTTAATATCCAAAAGTCTTCAAAGTGATTTACGGATTTTGAAAAGTATTGCTATTCTAACGGATTTTACGAATGGAATGGATTGAGACTGAAATTATTATTTTACTATGTAAATTTTATGAAATGGGCATATTGAATTGTTGACAGATCCTATAGGTTCTATATTGATGAAATGAATGACTTCCAAGTCTTGGTATGAAGATACCAATAATTGATTATGCCCCTAATGGAATTGTATTATTGAAGGATGTTTTTAAAGATATTGAAAATGGTAATAATTTGGTCTCTAAGAGAATTAGATGGTTAACCAAGAAGGTGTGAGGTTAAATGTCTCAGCACTCGAAACCTGTGTTTTGCCGATATAGGGATGGTTCGATCCTAACTTGGGACAACCTTATCTTTTCCCCTATGAGGACGATTATACTAGCTATATTGTATTGAAATCTCAACTCATGCGGCAACCATGGGTTGGGGCTTAGCCGGTCGAGCGTTGATCAAACCCACATAGCTCATGGTGTTGAATAGAAGTCGGTGATACCATCTAGTTCAAAAGTAACAGATAGAAATTTTATTGTTTTCTCATAATGGAATTTTCTACGGATATTTATTGTTTATTGTATTGGAAGTATTTAAATGCCAACTTTTCAGATGAAGTATATTGTATCTATTTTTCTGTTCTGTGTACCACTATATTCCACATACTGACCATCTTCGGGTGTCTACATCATTGTATGATATAGGTTCAGAGGCACCTTCTCGTGGTACTATACAACACTAGGTTCGATCAAACATGTCCAGCTTTTGGTGAGCCCTCCACCTTTTGGAAGGCGATCTAAATTCTTATTTGACTCTAGTTTTAGTTTTATGGTATTGTCGGGGTCATGTCCCGACATAAATATTTCATTCTTATGTTAGAGGTTTCATAGACCTATGTAGATTTTGTTTAAATATTTTATTCTCAACACTTGATTAATTTTGTATATGTTTTAAATGATATTCTCAAATAGGTTCTTTTTCCGCAAATTCTTTACTTATTGAATGTGCTTTAATGAATGCTAAGGGGTCTTCTCGGGCCTTCATTGGTCTGGGTTGCTCATCACGTCAAGGGCCTAGTATCGGGGCGTAACAAACTTGGTATTATAGCACAGTTCATGGTCCCAAGGTGTCTACAAAGCCGTGTTCAGTAGAGTCTTGCTTATGGGTGTGTTGTGCACCGCAGTTATAATCAGGAGGCTATAGGGCATCTAGAAAATGTTTCCCATTCCTTCA
Organism: Jaltomata sinuosa; assembly: GCA_003996215.1. Classification (NCBI taxonomy): domain Eukaryota; kingdom Viridiplantae; phylum Streptophyta; class Magnoliopsida; order Solanales; family Solanaceae; genus Jaltomata; species Jaltomata sinuosa. Next base: position 162,274 of record QJPP01000718.1, read on the forward strand.
TACTCCAGATCATGCGAAAGTGTTGTCTATAAGAAACTTATCCATATCCCTACTCTGCTCTAACTCAGCTAGCTATGCCCTATTTTTTAGGTGAAAGAAGTACAAAGCTCACACTCCTTATGATGTAATTCTATCTGGTTGAGTCATCCAAAAGGTTATGAAACTGCACAAGGACTTGAGAGAAGTCCATTAGTGCATCAACGTCTATTGATTCTAAGTATAAACTCCTATTTTCTTGAATCATGCATTTAAGCCCAGGTGAAATGTGTTTTCAGACCTTTTCAAAAAACTTTGTCGCAGCTGTCACCCTTAAGGGGGAAAGGTGTGTATGTGAGTGTTGTTATAGTATTTACACTCGATAGAAAGTATAAATTAGGGTGTTATGAGGTATGAGTAATGAAGTAATCCCAAGGCCAGGGATATGTAGAGTCACGAGTTTAGAAGTCAGAGAGTGCAGGTAGTAAATGATCAAAAAATATAGCTAGAGTCTGGTACCCACTAATTAGGGAGTGATAGAGGGGGTGTCCCATATGGTATGAGTTATAGTGTAGCAAGATTAACAAATTTTGTGGAGATTGGTAGAAGTAGAGTGGTTAGTTAAGATGTTCCTTTTGAATTTTTTGAAATAGGGAAGGAGCTTATGATGTCTTGTTATTGTAGTAGCATAGACCAATTATAAGTTGTGAATGTAGGGATAGAGTGGTTACGAATTTATAAAATTTAGACTCCATTTTGAGGTTTTGGAGAGGGAGACTTAGAGAATTTTATAGAACTATGAAGGTAGTTTAAATGTATGCATGGGTAAGTAGATGTGATGTGAGGAAGAATAATGTGCTAATGAGCTGTAATGAGTTATATTGTAAGATTAAGATCAACTATCCTTATCATGTGATTTTAGTAGACCCAAAGTTTCTGGAATTTTATCTAGTAGTTGTAAGCCAATATATTATGTGAGAAGATATTTTATGAGGTTAAGGTGCAGCAGTAGTGTTGTGAAGGAGGTCGTGCTTGTAAACCATAATTACTTTGAAGAAGGAATTAAGATCGACCACTCTGTCAAAGTTTTGGTGGTTTAGTGTTTCTTGATTTTTATTTGGTAGATGTAAGCCTAAATAGCATGCTAAGTTGTGATGTTGGCTTTACCTAGTGCTAGACACTAAGCTTGAGTCAGGGGTGGTTACTAAGGTAGAAAGAATGATAGTCAGGGATGATAATGTTGCTTTTATAAAACTGAACTAGTAGGCTTGACATGGTGCGTGAGAGGGATATGGTTGATAACTTAGGGAAGGTTTGAAGGTGTAAGCATGATATATACATGAGAACTAGTGTTGAAGCAGTGAATTATGGCTAATTCATTAGATGAATAAGAGCCTTAAGTTTATAAGAATGAATTGCACCCGAGGTAATATGTTGTTAGATGAGGTTTTAAGTTGTTAAATGCTAGGTGTTCCTGATTAGTGTTCTTTAGTTTTTGTATATGGAGGAGGCTAAGTAGTTATTATTTGGTATTCTTTGGAATAAAATTGAGGGAATTATAGATCTAAAGGGGCGTTGTTGATCCTCTTGGTATAATTTTAATATTTCATTGAATTGGGCGAATATGAGATTAGAGGTTTAATGCTAGTAGACGAAGGAGTAGAGAATAGATTGTTAAGTATTAGAGAATATGGATGTGTGTGACCAAGAGAGTTAATTTTTAATATTGTGGCTATAGAGGTTGGAGTAAGTTAATAATAGTGTCTCTGAAAGGAATGACCTAGAATGGAGTTAGTATTTCTTTTCAAATAAAATGTCTGGGTGAGTTTAGCATTCATGTGTATAGTGACACCTCACAGTGCCGAGGGTTGTACTCATAGATCTTTTTACAACATAGGTTCTCATGCCTAAGATAGTTACCTTTGCTCTAAGTGGGAGATGATGAGGTGTTGAACCAAGGAAAGTCTTGAGCTTCTAGTGGTGATGAGTTTCAAAAGAGAGTTGTGATGCGTGCCATAGTGACACATCCTTATTCTAGCATATTCCTTATGCTTCAACTTATGAGGACACTTTACCCATGTGTTATGCCTTTGAATCATGTCTATGTCAGAGGACCAAATTCTTTATGTATTCTATTGTCCATGCTCTGTCCTTTGAACTAGAAGCGATAGTATCTCTCAGTGATGCAATCTTTCTCTAAGGTTCTAGGGATCCAAGGTCTATGTTACGATGCTCATGATCCATGAACCCATATCTCATATTATACTCAGTCCTATGAACTCAAGCTTCATGATATATCCAAAATGGCTATTGAAATCATGCTACATCATGTACATACTCAGATCAGACTTCTTAAAAGATTCGTGCTATTGATTTACTTTCTCTAAGCCATGTGTACGTCTATCGTTAATGGTTATAGATGGTTATGGCATGTCTATACTCAGAACACCCTCAGTTCGCGCCTTGTACGCTCAGTATATATGAAGTACCCATGCTCATCGCACCAGATTTCCCATATCTCATCTTGAGTGACAAGGTCACGCTAAGTATAAGTCAATATTGAACAACATCCATCTATCCCCAATGCTCGTGCTCTTATTAAATATGTTCAGTTCATACTCCATGTTTGTGGTCAAAAGTTAGGCCTCTATTTGCAGGTCATGCAGTTCATGCTCTCAATCTACTCCTTTAGTAAAGTTTAGTTTATGTCTGGTCAACTGTCAGAAAAGGAAGCTAAGTAGCGATCTAGATGGAAGGTAGTAGAGGTTACCTTTTTAGTGGTAGCTACGGTGTGATTGTGTCACCTAAGTTGTTAAGTGTGGATGAGGTGCGAGATGAGGATTATTATGTGAAATAGTAAGCTGCGAATAATGATGTGTCTCCTTGTAAAAGTTTGAGAATTGTTGATTGTGGGGATGCTTGAGAAAATTCTTTGATAGTTTAGCTATATATAAGCCGAGAAGAGAATATAGTAATAGACTTGAATGTGATGTTGGATGCTTGTGGGCAATTGTTTCTTGTGGCAAGTGACTTCTTGTGAGAAGCTTGAGCTTGATTGATTAAGGTGATAAGGAGAAGTAGTATTCTTGGAGGATAAATCTAGATGTAAAAAGAGACTTTGGCGTGTTTAGAATAAACCTAAGGGTTGATCACGTTTAGGGAAGAAGGTTCCTATAGGGGTATGGCGTATAAAATCTTGAAATTTAGACTAGTAGGATCACATTAGATGTAGCACTTTATGCCTTCAAGTTAGGCTTGAACGGGGTGAGAGCAAGATGTTAGATGCAGACTTTAGTAGCTATATGCGCCAATGTGAAAACTTCAAGTCTCAAGAGGTGATGTGTAGTATTCAGAGGAGGTTATATAGTTGAAAGGTGTTGCTAAATCTAAGCCATATTATTTAAGGTAAGGATACTTTTATTCATACGTCCAAAATCGTATTTCATGACATGTATCAATCTCAATTCATGCTTATGATTTTCAAAATTTTATGTCGTACATTAGTATGATCATGTTCTATAAAACGTATGTCCTAGATCATGTCTATGCCAAGTCTCATATGTCTCACGATTCCTACTCTCACGTTTTTCTTGATGTTGTCATAGAGTGCCTCTTGGGGTCTTTCCCTATTTGTTTAAAAGAGAATTATTGATGTGAAGTTATAGCATTTACTTCCTTACTTGTATGGCTTAAATAAGTCCCTACCCATCATTCGAGGACAAATGATCCCAAGGGGGAGATATTGTAACATCCCAAATTTTTGAGCTAGGATTTCAATCATTTTTCGCGTGTAATTAGACCTGAACCCAAAAGATTTTATTGTAACTAGGTGTTATGGTCAAGCACTATGTGTGGGAAGAGTGTTGGATGTGAATTAAGGTATTAAGGAACCTCTAGAACAAGTTAAGTTGAAAGCTTCTTTACCGACTAAGTTTTCGTAAAACTTTCTAACTTGGGTCATTTTCAGACGATCATTTCTCCTAGAATATAAAGAGTTAGATGGCCCATGACCTATCAAATTAAAGGTCTTTGAGTCTTCTTTCCAACACTTCTGTTCGCGCATTAATCTTAACTCAGAGTAAAAAGTTATGATCAGTTTTCCAAGAAGACGTCTGTCTGACTAGAAGTCCATCGAATCTTGGAAGTTAAAACGGAAGAGAAAGCGATCCATTTTTAGGGACAACAGTCTATTTTCCCAACCGTTTTCTGGACCAGAAGCTCGTCAAATTCCGTAAGTTAAAATGCTTTAGAAAATGGTCCATTTGTGGCCAAAACGGACCATTTTGGCGTCTATTTTTCTGACGCGCATTTCCTTTCCTAGACCAATCCGGATTTTAATTGGGATTGCCTATAAATAGGACTCCTAGGGTAAATTTTTTTTATGGGAACTTCTTTCTAGGATGGTTTCAAATGCTCCTCTCCCTTAAAACACCAATCTTCCAAGTCTCAGAGATATCAAAGGCTAGAGTTTCTATCCCAAGAGTTCCTCTCTACAATCTTCTTCTCCAAGGTATGCAAAACGATCCATTTTCAAAGTATCTTATAAACGTTATGGTTTTCAAACCCTTTGGTAAACATTTATACTATTTTGGTTATGAACTTAGGGTTACAAGTATAGTTTTTCTAACTTTGAGGAAAGCTCATGAAAACGTTATTCCCAAATTTTTACTTGAAACTACTAAGGGATTATGGGATGAATGGTAATCAAAAAGGGGATTGAAAGGTTTTTACTTGTTCTTCTTAATATCCAAAAGTCTTGAAAGTGATTTACGGATTTCGAAAGATATTGCTATTCTAACGGATTTTATGAATGGAATGGATTGAGACCAAAATTATTGTTTTACTATGCGAATTATTTGAAATGGGTATATTGAATTATTGACAGACCCTATGGGTTCTATATTGATGAAATGAATGACTTGCAAGTCTTGGTATGACGATACCAATAACGGATTATACCCCTAATGGAATTGTATTATTGAAGGATGTTTTTAAAGATATTGAAAATGGTAATAATTTGGGCTCTAAGAGAATTAGATGGTTAACCGAGAAGGTGTGAGGCTAAACATCTCAGCACCCAAAACCTGTGTTTTGCCGACATAGGGATAGTTCGACCTAACTTGGGACGACCTTATCTTTTCCTCTTTGAGGATGATTGTGCTGGCCATATTGTTTTGAAATCTCAAATCATACGACAAACATAGGTTGGGGCTTAGCCGGTAGAGCATTAATCGAACCCATATAGCCCGTGGTGTTGAATAGAAGTTGATGATACTGTAATACCCCAAAACTTCTAAGCCCAGACTTAGCTCAAAAAATCAGAAGAAAATAATTTTTCCAACTGTCAGTCGGAATCACGAGTTGAATCCACTACCCGTGAAAGTTTTCACGAGTCGTGGATTGGACCCATGGAATTAAATCAAAAGCTTGAAGATTTCCTCTGAGAACCACGATTGGGTTCTACGGCTCGTGGGAGGACCCACGAGTCATGAACCCAAGTTGTGGAACCAATTTCCAGTAGCCTAGTATTAAGTCACTATGGTTCATGAGTGGGATCCATGATCCATGGAAGTTTCCACGAGTCGTGAACCCAACTCATGGAACCCATCTTCAGAGACCCAGAGATTTTAGCCCAGAAACCACGAGTGGGATCCACGACCTGTGGAAGCTTCCACGAGTCATGAACACAACTCGTGGAATCCATTTCAGTAGCTCAATTTTTAGGACCAGGAACCACGACAGGGTTCCACCGTGGAAGTTTTCACGAGCCATATAACCCATCCGTGGAACCTAGGTCGCAAATTTCAACAGCTCTTCTTTAAATTTTCCAGGGGAATTCTAGACTTTTCCCACCTCTTTTAATGCGTAAGTTATGACATTTTGACTACCCTAAGCCTAGTTTATTAGTCAAAAACTACCTAAAACATTTATTCTCCTAAAATCATCAGACTTAGAAAGAAAAGAAACAAAAGAGGTGTCAGTTTTCTCTCAAGAACAAGCAGAGGTCTTCTTCAAGTTCAGCCCCAAAAATCCAAAGGATTTCTCCTTATTTCTTCACTAGGTATGTGGAATTTCACTAGTGGGTTCCTTTCACCCATTAGGTCCCTAGAATTTAGTCAGTTTCTTCAGTTTCTCCATGCTATATTCAGACCTAGGGTTCCTAAATCTTAGGAATTCATTGTAATTTAGCTGCTATAGTTTTCATGGTATTAATTACATGTTTCTTGGAGAATTAGTATAGTTTCATGTATAAAACTCAGAAACCCTAGCTTGTGTCAATTTAAGGATTTCATAAATTATGCTTGCCAGACAGCTTAGACAGACAATCATGCTTCAAAATTCGGATGTCATATCTTTCAGTATTTGTATGTTGCATTCTCAGACGATTATCAGTATTTGAGCTATCCAGCATCTCATCTTACATTTTATTTCTTATATTTAGTTGGGAGTAGACTTAGTACCGAGTGGATGAGGGGATGAAGGCTTAGCTGTCAGATTAGGCTTAGACCTTTAGTAGCAGTCCTCAAGTCCCAAAACTATAGTGCCACCGTAGGTCAGAAAAGGGTCGGCTGTCAGATTAGGTTGGTCACCTTTGTCCCTTATGGACATCAGTTTAGTGGATCCACATCAGACTTGTTTGTACCCTTGGCAAGGTATGAACACCTTTCCATCCAAGGTTACAGGTTGGCCCCATAGTTAGCTCAGCTTGGGGTATGTCGATTAACAGTATCTCCCACATTCAGATTCATATTGCATTGACCATGTACTAAGTATATATATTCAGTTATTCAGCTCAGCATATTATATTATATGTTCATGTTCGTACTTGGTCATTGTATCCAACTTATTATCCAATTTATGCTTCAGTATGTATTTCCATGTTCAATTTTATGTTGTTCAGTTTAGCCCATATCTCGCATGCTCAGTGCATTCAAAGTACTGACACATACTTTTGTGCTATATCATTTTATGATGTAGGTTCAGGTGCTCAGCATCCAGACCACGCTTAGTTTGACTTTCAGTCCATATTCAACAGCTTCTTTAGTGAGTCCTCATATTTCAAGGATGATAGATGCTTTACTGTTCAGTCTTTACTTTTCAGTTTCAGATTATTAGAGTTAGCTGGGGGTATGTCCCAGCAACTCGTATTAGTTAGGGGCTTTCAGACATAGACTAAATTCAGCTCAAGTTGTTAGTGTTGTTTCAGTCATCACTATACTCTTTATATATTTTATGTTCAGACAGGTTTTGGGTTTTTCCCCACTTTAGATATTAAACTGTTTTCATCTTCCACACAGTGCATGTTTTTAATTGAACTTGTATAGATAAGCCATGCCATGGGTTAGCTTGGGGTCACTTGTGACACTGAGCATCATGTTGCCTCTAAGGGGTAGCCTCGGGGTGTGACAAACTTGGTATTAGAGCATGAGGTTTAAGTGTCCTAGGGTGTCTGAAAGCCGCGTCAAGTAGAGCCTTCTTCACGGGTGTGAAGCGCACCACACTTATTGGGGAGGAGCTATGAGACGTCATTAGGAAGAACTTCCCTTCATTATTTTCTGGCTCATGCTGTAGAGTATAAACTCTATTTAATCTCCTTCTAACTCATGCTCTTCACATTTCAGAAAAATGCCTCCCAGAAGAGCTAATGACAGGAATCAACCAACAACTCCAACAGACCCATTGAATGAGCAAGTCACGCATGCCAAATTCAGGGCTTCTTTCCAAGTGCTTTCTTAGGCTATGATCGCCAAGGTCAATCAGCAGGCTATAGTACCAGCTCTACCTTAGACTAATACTGCTGCAGCAAGAATCCAGGATTTCACTCGGATGAACCCTCCAAAATTTCATGGGTCTAAGTCAGAAAAGGGTCCACAAGAGTTTCTCGATGACATATAGAAGGTAACAAGTATTATGGGTGTCACTCTAGTCGAGAGTGAAGATTTACTCACCTATCAGTTGAAGGGAGTGGCTTACACTTGGTACCAGCAGTGGAAGGAGTCTCAGGGTACTAATGCAGGTCCGATGAGTTGGAATCTTTTCAAGACTGCTTTTCTGGATAGGTTTTTCGTACTTGAGCTCAGGGAAGCCAAGGTACAAGAATTTATTAACTTGAAATAGAATGACATGAGCGTGAAGGATTATGCTTTCAAGTTCACACAGCTATCCAAGTATGCTCTAGCGATAGTAGCTGACTCCAGAGCTCGTATGAGCAAGTTCGTATCTGGTGTGTGATAAGTTGGTATTGTACCTACTTATTGAGCCTTTAAACTTATGCTTTTGCTAAGATTAAGTGGGAAAATAGTGCAATTGACACGGATTACTTCTATTTTGCAGGTTCCTGTGTTTTGGAAGTGTTCAGGAATAATTCAGATGAAAACAAGTCAAAAGGGAGCTATTCGGAGAAGCAAGTAGCTAGCAGCAGTACATGCCTTCACGAACACAGTGTCCCACATGCATACGTGAAGGCCAACTGAAGCAAAAATCCACGAACGCGAGCCCTTGACCGTATATGCAAAGGTCAACCAGACAAAGACACTTCACGTATGCGGCCGACCTTCCGCGTAGGCGAAGAAGAAAAGTAGAGGCAGCTGGGGTAGTTTTGGAATTTCACATATTTGGAAACCCCAATCCACATAAAAGTCTTCTCAGTCGATTGGGAACACATCTTTGGCTGGATCTTTGGCTATTCTCACAACTCTTGGCAAGCTTGGAGAGAAAGTTCATCAACTAACACCATATGAGTGAAGATTTGGATGCTTTGTATTTTAAAATCTTAAGTTCCATTCTTCAAACTCTTGTTCTTAATTGCTAATTTTATTGGTGTAATTGTTGAATTGAGATTTGGGTTTTTTGGTAGAGATAATAATTGTTTGGGTATTGAATTTATATATAGATTTTGCTCTTGTTTGATTATTTGGGTCTATTGAATCCTCTATGCTTGAATTTATGGCCAATGGTTGCAAACATTGACTTAGCTTTCTAATTTGGGTTGTTGCTTGAGAGAGAATTTCCCTAAATTCGGAAAGATTTAATAGTGCGGATTTGGGGTTTCCACTCTAGACCAAGGCTAGAGATAGTTTGGTTGCCGGAAACTCCCATCTAAGAGTTGGGGTTAGAGACAACCCAACTCACCTAAGTTAATTGGTTGGTTTATTTCTTACTCGTGGTGGTTCGAGAGAACACATGAGATATATGCTTGATTGGTTAAAAGACGATTAGGCATACCTTCAACCAAGACTACCTAGGTGTTAATCGGGTGCAAGTCTTGTGAATTGAATTCCCATTCCCAATTTTCCCTTGTTATACTTGCTTGGTGAAAGCAAGGGGAAAGCCATTGATCAATTTATCTTTTAGTTATTTTCTTTTATCTTTAGTTTTAGGCTAAAAACCCCTTTTTTAGATATATTTTCCCTTATTGTTAATTGAACTTCAATAAGTTGCTTGGATTCTTTATTAGCTCGATCACGACTACATTGTTCCCTTAGGTATGACCCCTACACTCGTTTGGAATTATAAATTTTATTTTTCTCTGACGATCATCGTGACCTCCTACTTAGAGAGCATGATTTGAGCGTTATCAAAAATGGAGCCATTGCCGGGGAACAATTTGGCGTATTGAGTTAGTTTAGAATTTGAGTTTACTTATTCTAGTTCAATTTTGTGAATAGTTCTTCTTCTTTTGTTTAGTTTTAGTTTATTGATGGCATCATGGCTTATTTGAATGCTAGAAATGGTGATAGTTGCATCCCAATTTATATTCCCGACTATTGTGTTTATTGTGGAGGATCCCACCTCGGACGAAGGTATAGAATTGGCCCTAGGAGAGGAAGGTATTCTCCTTCTTGCTCCTATGATGGGCGCAATTGCTATTTATGTGGTGGTCGTGATGGACATTGGAATGAATGCCCCAATGATAATCGTCCCCCTCCCCCTTCTTGTGCTAACGATGTTGCTAGTGGTGCTTATGACCTTAACATGGACCATGATTTTGCAAGCAAAGAGGGCATATATTCCAAGCTCTAAACTCTCTTGGCCTTGCTAGAAACCTAAAAGAAGAGTGTGCAATCCATGAAGAAAGTCTTTGTGGACACAAGGTCTAAAGAAAAGGAAGACACAAGGGATGATCATGAATTGAAGGTGGTGTTGCAACCAACCACCCCATTTGTGGGTCATGATGTCATAGCATCTCTAAGTGAGAATGTTATGAATGAGGCAAGCTTGAAGGTGGAGATACCCAAATCCCACTTCAACCTTTGTTCGACCTTAAGTTTGATTGAATGGACGAGAGTCAAAGTAATCAAGCTTTTGGAAGACCTTGGAAGGAGGGTGGATGAAGGTCTATCCAGTTTTGAGTTTGTCATGGAAAGAAGGCAAAGTGTCCTCCCTCACTTGAAGGCCAAAAAGTGCGAAATGCAAAATAAAAAGAATGGCCTTCTCATGTTCAAACCTTCACCCCGGGTTTGTCACCAGAAACTCGATTTAAGTTTGGGTCAAAGGTTCAAATCTTCCAAATGGAGATCCAGATGGTGAAGTATCTTGAGTCGCGTCGCGACGTTAAATTGTGTGCTTGATGGGAGGCAACCCATTATTTTTATGCTTTACTTTACTTTTTGTTTCTTTTTGGTGTGTTTTTAGGTTCCCAAAGGAATGAGAAGAGGAACCAAGTGTTGAGAAGTACCAAAAATACCTCTGAAAAATATTCTTTTCGCACCTTAAAGAGTGCCCGTAGCACATGCCATCGCACAAGAAAACATTGAACTGATTAAAAAGTCCGGCATGTGCGAACGTGGAGGGTTTTGAACCTCACAAAGTGCCCATCGCACTAGATGTCACACATCACAGGCAGTAAGTTGGAGAAAAATTTGAAAAACCTGTCCCAGCACTCCTTCATGAATGCGGTGAACCGGCCGCAAATGTGAAGTCCAGCTGAACGTCAAGCCTCTTGGAATGCACCGGGCCACCCGTGAACGCGAAGCGTCCAGGCAGTTCAGGTAAGTTTAAAAAACATTCAAAAAAATCAGAAGCCCCAGACGTTTTTCTTCTTAAAACAAGACTACTCCCTCTCCTTTGGCACACAATAATTCCATCAAGTCCTTCCATTCATAGCTTCACAACTTTCAACCCATCAGGTATCAACTACACCCTACTTGTATCTTGAATTGGGTTCCTTTCTTCCTCAACTTGATATGTAGTAAATGGGTAATGGCATTTTTGGTTGATCTTCCTTTGCTTTAAATCAACTTCTGATTGTCTTTAACTGTTAAATTATTGGGAGAAATTGATTGAGATGGGTAAAGTGTGTGCAAGAGTGCAATAATGTAGTGATTGGCATGATCAATAAGCATAAAAGTTACTTAAACAAAGTGTGCCTGCTAAGTGTTTGAGAAAATGCCTCAAGGAGGCACTGATCTTGGCGAACTCGATGGCCTTCGCGTTCACGGTCACCTGGCCGCGTTCGCGAAGGAGAAAATATTTGAAAAATAAAAATCCTTCTTTGCGAATGCAGCCACCTGGCCGCTAACGGGAAGAAGGGATGCCTGGCAGTGTCAAAACAGTAGCTCCTTACAGCCCACCTTGAAATTTTTTTCAGCTATTTCTTTGGCCTAAGTGCTTCATAATATATTGTTTTAAGTGTCCCTAAGAACTTTTAACATAATGGTGTGTTTTGTAGGTACTTTGATAAAAATGATGTCCTCCAACGGTAGTGACAATGAAGTTGAAAATGCTTCGGATATGGAAATGGAAGAGAACTATGATCAAGATAGGTTCATATCGGCATCATGTAAGCATCGGTATGATGAGCTATTGTCCAAACCCTTTGTTAGGGAGAAAGGAATCAATATGGACAAAGTTGAACAGAAAATGCCAGAATTCTACAAGAGGTTGGTGGAGCGGAGGTGGATATGCTTTGCTCCTCCACCTATCATGGCTAACCACACAGTGGTCACTGATTTCTACGCTAATGCTTCGATCACTGATTTCAATGGCACACTAGTCACTACCGTTCGTGGAGTCCAAGTGAGTTTCAACTCCGAGATCATCAATGCACTATACAATCTTCCAGATGCTGACAATGAGGTTTACATTGCAAAATCCAAAGCTGAAGGACACAAGTGGTTGGTAGACAAGTTGCATGAAGGGGTGACGCCGAATTGGTTGACTTTGCAAAAAGGGATTGATTCACATGAGTTCACTGTAGAACCCAAGACGTGGATTTCGATTATCTGTGCGAGGATCATACCATCCTCTCATTACACCGATGTGAACCCTGACCGAGCATTGATGGTGGCAACCCTCATTGATGGCATCGATGTGAATGTTGGGCTCCATATTGTGGCTCAAATGGCTGAGGTAGATAGTGAAAGATCTAAACACCTTTTCTTCCCTTCATTGGTGACTCAGTTGTGCTGTGAAGATGGGGTGTTTTCAAATCCGATTGACATTAAAAAGAAGCCAGCGACTCTGATCCACCCATTGTTGAAGAGGGCCCCAGAAGCAAAGTAGAAAAAAAGAAAGATTGACGTAGCTTCTCCATCCTTCACACAGTTTCCAGAGTCTTCGACTGAACCCACTGGCCCTTTGGGAGTTGCATCTGGATCATCTCAATCTGTGGGAGCTCTACAGTCTGGGCCCTATCTCATGCGTCACCTCTCTAGTCAAATTCAGGGAGTAGATGCACATGTTCAGCAATTATTGGCTGGATTCTCTACTGGCTCAGCTGGAGCCAACACACTACCAGGTTCTGAGTCCCTCCCATCTCTTGCCAAGGTGGCGAATGAGAAAAAAATGATTAATGGGCGCTTGAGTTCAATGAATACCCGCTTTGAGCATATGAGCCGCAGGCAGGGTAAGGTTGTAAAGCGACAAAAGAAGTTCAGCGAGCATGAGAAGAAGAAGAGCAAGTTATTGAATAAGATGATGGATAGATTAAAGTCTTTTTATGGATCGGGTACACCAGAAGAAGAAGATCAGGTGTACTTTGTGGATTTGCACCCTCGTCGGGTTTGAATGTTGTGTGGAAGAAGTTGATGATTTAACTTTTTAGTTTTCCTTACTTTTTAGCTTCTTTTGTTACTTGGTAGTTGAGATGTTGGTTGTTGTGGGCTAGGGGAAGTATGAGTACCTGTTAGGCTAGATGGAACTTGTCTGAGCAGGACGGATATTTTTTTCGCACATGTCGATGTGCATACCGCATGAGCTTCGCACATTCCCACTGATTGGCCTGTGCATTTCACGTGTGACACGCACTTTGACTTGTGGGAATCGCATGTGCCCCAAAAATGTGATATTTGTGTTGATCCAACCGGTGTAGCCATACAAATTTAGATAGATGAATTAGCCCAATGATAGACTGAGTGACGTAATTCTTAAGGGCAAATCGTCATCTTTTAAGGTTTTGGTTGCAAATTGACTTGTTTGATACTAATACAGTAGTCTTGCATGCTAAATGAAATAGACATACCCCTTCCAAAATTTTGTGAAAAATGCATGGCTAAGAATGATGCTTGTGATAACCTTTTTTTATTTTTGTGACTCTTAGCTCATTAGCGGTGATAATATAGATGGATCCTCTTGGTTCTTGATTAGGAAGTTAAAAATTGATCCTTCTTGAATAATTCGCATGTCATGTGTGGTGACGTTTAGTGGAATAATTCTCGGGCATGCGCGTCATCTAGAACTTGCCCCGAATGTGATTCAAGGCAAAATTCTAGGTGTAACCAAGCTTGGAAAATGACCTTAGGCCCTTTTTGATAGCCACTTCACCCAAATGACTTCCCATGACATCAGCCATAGTGAGCCTCTTTTGAGCTTGTGACCATTCTTTGGCACCTTGTAACACCTTGACTTTTTTGGAACCTTTTTTTGGCACCCATCCTCTCTAATTGCTTGAAAATGAAATATAGGCTAAAAGCCTGAGTTTGGGGGGTGCATGTAATCAAATAAGGAGAATAAAAGAAGTGCACTTAAAGTGCAAGGTAGCACCTTAATTTTGAATTGAAAATTGCTCCAAAAGATCAATCCAATGAGCAAATTTAAAAGCAAAAATAGGTGCTACCAAGTGAAGGTGATATAAGGAGTTGAATGATTATGAGTTAAAGAGGAGAATCTTGGGTTGTGTGAGGGAGAAATAAGGTGAAGTTGAAATTGAAAATGTGAACGGTGTTCAAAATGAGAACAAAGAGCATTAGGGAGGTATAGTCACTTGAACCAAATGATATCCTCACCTTAGCCCTAGCCAACATCGTAACCCGCAAGTCCTTGGTGATTCCGAGCTTGGCTACCCTACATTACTGGTGATTTACATGAAGGGCAAGCATATGGTTCCATGTGTGCGCACTTGAAATTTCTTGTGAGAGTGAGTGTTCGTATTTTTCCCTTGTGATTGTTCTTTATACATAATGTGTTTTTGGGACTTTCATTCTTGTGAGGGCATGCGAATTAGAATAGTTGATGACATTGATAAACTCCAAAAAAATGAATCAAATGAGCATGTTTTGATAAGCTAGTGGTTTGAGTCACATCTTGAGAATTGGTTGTTGTCACTTGCTTATTCCTATTTTGCCGTGGCATAATTGAATTGTGTTTTGGATTGAAGGGAATGTTTAGACTGAGTATCATGCGATTGACTAATCGTTAGTACCAACCGAAGTCATGCTTGGTATTTGAAATGGGTTTCCCTTGGCTTGTGATATTGTCATTTGCACTTGTGTTATATGCCTCTTGAGTTAGAATTTTTGAGTTTCTTGAGGACAAGCAATAGTTCAAGTTTGGGGGTTTGATAAGTTGGTATTCTACCTATTTATTGAGCCTTTACACTTATGCTTTTGCTAAGAATAAGTGGAAAAATAGTGCAATTGACACATATTACTTCTATTTTGTAGGTTCATGTGTTTTGGAAGTGTTCGGGAAGAATTCGGATGAAAACAAGTCAAAAGGGAGCTATTCGGAGAAGCAAGTAGCTGGCAGCAGTACATGCCTTCACGAACGTGGTATCACACATGTGTACGTGAAGGCCAACTGAAGCAAAGCTCTGCAAATGCGACCCCTTGACCACGTACGCGAAGGTCAACCAGACAAAGATACTTAGCGTACGCGGCCGACCCTCCGCGTAGGCGATGAAGAAAAGCGGAGGCAGCTGCGGCAGTTTTGGAATTTGACATTTTGGAAACCCCAATCCACATAAAAGTCTTCTCAGTCGATTGGGAACACATCTTTGGCTAGATATTTGGCTATTCTAACAACTCTTCGCAAGCTTGGAGAGCAAGTTCATCAACTAACACCATAGGAGTGAAGATTTGGATGCTTTGTATTGTAAAATCTTAAGTTCCATTCTTCAAACTCTTGTTCTTAATTGCTAATTTTGTTGGTGTAATTGTTGAATTGAGATTTGGGTTTTGTGTTAGAGATAATACTTGTTTGGGTATTGAATTCATATATAGATTTGGCTCTTGTTTGATTATTTGAGTCTATTGAATCCTATATGCTTGAATTTGTAGTCAATGGTTTCAAACATTGACTTAGCTTTCTAATTTGGATTTTTGCTTGATAGAGAATTTCCCTAAATTCCGGAAGATTCAATAGTGGGGATTTGGGGTTTCCACTGTAAACCATGGCTAGAGATAGTTTGGTTGCCGAAAACTCCCATCTAAGAGTTGGGGTTAGAGATAACCCAACTCACCCAAGTTAATTGGTTGGTTTATTGCTTACTCATGGTGGTTCAAGAGAACACACAAGATATATGCTCGATTGGTCGAAAGACGGTTAGGCATACCTTCAGCCAAGACTACCTAGGTGTTAATCAAGTGCAAGTCTTGTGAATTGAATTCCCATTCCCAATTTTCTCTTGTTATCCTTGCTTGGCGAAAGCAAGGTGAAAGCCATTGATCAATTTATCTTTTAGTTATTTTCTTTTATCCTCAGTTTTAGGCTAAAACCCCTTTTCTAGATATCTTTTCCCTTTTTGTTAATTGAACTTCAATAAGTTGCTTGGATTCTATATTAGCTCGATCGCGACTACATTGTTCCCTTGGGTACGACCCCGACACTTGTTGGGAATTATAAATTTTGTTTTGCTCTGACGATCGTCGTGACCTCCTACTTGGAGAGCATGATTTGAGCGTTATCAGTGTGTTCGATGATGTGGTCAAAGAATGCAAGACGACCATGCTTATTAAGGCAATGGACATCTCCAGGTTGGTTACTTCTGCTCAACAGATTGATGAGGAGAAAATAAATGAGAGGGGAGGAGATAGTAAGAGGGCTAGGACAGGTAACTTTAGCTACTTTCACCAGAGGTCAGAGGGTGGTAACCTCTCTCAGTTCCATCAGAAAACTTCAGCTCCAACTCCATCTTCTGCCAGTTCCCCAGTACCTAAATTGAAGAGGATCGACGAGATAGAGCATCTGGCTCTAAGTCCCAAAGTACAGTTACTAGAGGGCGCACTCATCCAGTATGTAAGAAGTGTGGTAGGAACCACCAGGGTGAGTGCATGGAAAATAGTGGAAATTGCTTTGGGTGTGGTAATCCAGGACACATGAGAGATTGTCCAGCAGGTTCTCAAAGGGGCAAGGATGTTCGCCCACAGAATCAGGACTACTCTGTAGCAGCTCTAGCAGGTTGCCCCACTTAGCAGGGTGCCTCGTCTGGTACAAGTCGTGATCAGTGCCAGAACATATTATATGATCTTCAGGCTCGACAGGACCAGGAGGATTCTCCCGATGTGGTCACGAGTACGTTGCAAGTCTTCCATTTGAATGATTATGCATTGTTAGATGCAGGGGCTACACTTTCTTTTGCAACTCCATATATAGCAGTAAATTTTAGGGTCAGTCCAGAAATTCTCCCAGAACTCTTCTCAGTCTCTACTCTAGTTTGTGACCCAGCTATAGCTAGATGGGTATACATAAATTGCCCTGTCACAGTCTCCCATAAAGTCACCTCAGCAGATTTTGTAGAGTTATAAATGATTGATTTTGATATCATTCTAGGCATGGATTGGTATCGCGCCCCATTTTTTCTCGCAAAAAATTGGGATTCAACGTGACAACTCTTTTTTAGGATAAAAAAGCGTGAAGAGTCGCCACCTAATGATTAAGGTGCGTTAGGGCACCATTCTACTACTAACTTTGCGATTAAATTAAATTAGGGTTTGCGTTACCAGAAATTGGGTAAGGGTTCAAGTTACCTCAAAAGGAAGATGTTAAGAACCTTTCGAGGTCAACAAATGTGGGTCCCTGCTGAATTTATATATTATGTGGGGAAACTAAGTGATAATCAAAGGTTGAAATAAATAAAATCAAGTAAAACGTTATCTTTTAAAAGAAGTAGATAACTAAACCGATTTAAATATTAATAACTCTAAGTGAGATATAACTACGCATGTAAATTATAATTAAAATAAATAAATAAGAAGAAAAGATGAGCAAGAAGACAGAAATGACACAATGATATAAACAAAATAGCCTAATTACTAAGTGATTTAATTAACTATCCCAGGCATATAATAACGTAAGAATTAAATAAACTATAAATCCTGTACATTAGGGAGTAATCGCTCGACCTCGTGCGAAGTTTTAAAAGACTTCTTATTCAAAGTGCAATGACTATCGAGCTATAAGTGTATCATGTAGATCACTCCCTACGTAGGAGGAAAATAAGTTGGGGGGAGGGTTTTTTAGCCTAAAGGATCACCCCATGCCACATAAATTAATACTTCACAATCCAATTAAGGATTGTTCGTATTAATCAGCGAGCACATACTATCATCTCCGACTACCCGCCTAAGTTAGTTATTAAGGTTGTTATTAACCTAAAGGCACACTAAAGAAATGAAAAAGACTAACGCGTCTTATACTGCCTACCCGTCCCAATTTAATGTCTAAGAAATGATGGACTTTTTATTTTGGATATGGATCTAGACAAATAAATTCTAAGGTTATTTAATTAGACTCGAGATTAGCGTCAAACAAAATAGGAAAAGACTTTGAATCATGTAGCACATTATGGTCTCATAAAGGCCTCTTAATTAATTAAGGAGAGATAAATGATTAACCTAATTCAAACAATTAACCTTTTATGTAGTTAAACTATGAGCATGATATCTAATAATTGAGACATGCAGAAAAATAATTTGGACGTATAGGCATGTTTTCTAAACTTGGACTAATTTAAACATATGGAATGATCAATTAGTTACTGCTAGCATACTGCCTACTATTTAAAGGTTGATTAATATAATGGCATTAATTTAGAGCCCTAATAACATGGTATCTAAATGTGATAGATTTATTTAACATGCTCAAATTAAACAACATAAATTCAGGCCACATATTTAACTAAATCCTGCAGTTTTAATTTCTAAGGGTTGATCCAATTTAACGTACTAACATTAGCTGAGCGTGCTGACATTAATTTATAATCCTATGCATATGATCTCTAAACCACATTAATAGGTACAAACATGTTGAAAATTAATTTGACCTTATAGGCATGGTAATCAATTATTTTAACATGCTGAAACTGATAGCCAGATACATTAAAATGCTGAAACACATTTTAACTCATAGGCATTTCTAATTTAACACAAACGAAACTGATTCAAATACTATAAGCATAATTTCTAATCAAGTTGTCATATTAAATATGCTGAAAATTAATGAGTCCAATGGGCATGATTCCTAACCATAGAAATTAGGACACTAAAACATGTTAAAACGAACCTATAGGCATGCGAATTCGTTGTTTAAAGGTTGTTAAGTATGCAAAAACTTAATTTGAAGACTAAGTATTAAGGCGGTAAATTAGACATGTTGAAAATTATTTAATACCTATAGTCATGCTTTCTATGTTTTCAAATAAATAGAACAGGTAGCACATAGTTTGCCCCTCTCCCATAGCAGTCTCCTAAATTTTTATTTATTACCACAGTTTATACAATAAATATTACAGACCAAATAAATGAATAAAAATGAACAGATCTAAGCCTTTGGAGACTCCCAAATCCCCGACAACTCTTCACGGTCAAACCCATCTTCTAATAGAAACCTGTCAAATATGTAAACATAGAATTTGACAAATTCTAGTGCAACCCATAAAATTAACCCTTGACATATCAAGTTCCTGAGGATCTCACGGATCCTAGGCACTGATTATGTCAGGGGATGGGGATGGGTATGCATTAGGACCTCCATAGCATACTAAGGAGATAACCCAGAATCAAATATCAAAACAACAAACAAAAAATTATCTAAACTTTTCACATGTGACACTAGTTTATGACTAAGGAAAAAGAAAGCATATCGAGCCATCAAGAAGCAGATTTTAGGTGCAATCCTATAGACATGCTCTCTAATGACTCAAGATCCAAATCCATACATAGAACAATCATAGATAAATACAGATAGACTGAAGCACACGTTTGAGTTACAAGTGATCATGTATAGGAATTGAAATCTACATTGATAGAAACTAACCAGTTAATCGCAAATAACAAAAGAATACTCGAAGTCCCACACTTAGCAATCAATCAACTTATCATCCAAGAAGAGAAATTCTTAAAATATGAGAGTAGCAATGTCCATCCCGTCTCTGAAATAATGAAGAGAGGGAATGTTTATATAGTAAATATAGAATCTCTTTGGGTAAGGGAAAGGATCAATCGAAAGAGTAAATTGGGGAGCATTTTCCTTAATTACCATCGAAAATTAATTAGTAATAAGAAAGGAATTTAATTTACCATATATATTAATCATACAAAAGCTGCACAAAATGAGAGAGGGAACAAAATATTTGATAGCAACTTTTCATAACTAAAGAAGCACAGAAAGGAGAACAAATTGATTTTGGGAATCCGAGCTTCCATAATGTTGCAGTTATTTAATTCGTCTAAGGAAAAAGGAATCAATCACATGTAATTTAGAGAGATTTATTATAACGAAAGGATTAAATACAGTTATGCAGGGATAAAGAAGAGATAAATTGGCATATATAATCAATTAGCATATTCCACAAGCTTGACTTTACCGTGAATAAACCAATCACATAACTGTCAACCAAAATCTTTTCCCAAAATCATGTGATTGAGCCAATCCAGTCCATATATACCAAAATTATCCAAGTACTAATTCAAAATAGGAAAGAAAAATCAATCAAAATGATGATGACATGCTGTGGTTGATCAATTACACATCACAATTTACCAAGATTAACCAAATGTCATGTTGTCCATAATTCAAACTTGAAAGGAAAGGATATGATACATACAAGTCAATTTTGCTTAAAAAATAGACAAATAACATGGCTGTTCTAAACATACAAAGGAGGGGAAATAATAGATCATGCTTGGACTGAATCGATTTTGTCATAAAGTAATCAAGTGATGAGCACGATCAGTCCTAAATTCCATAGTCAATCAAAGAGGGAAAACAATGAGCATAAATTAAACAGACGTGAATACAGGCTGTATTTCCCAACCAATACAATATGTAGAATAATTTGGTCGCCATAATGATACTGTATAAACCCTCCGCCATAATTCGAACCTCAAACATGCTTAGGCATCGATTTTCACAAATAGAGCAAACACACATTCGAGTTTTCAGAATTAGGGATAGAAGTGAAAGCAAATTGGGATTTTCACGTATGACAGTCCACAATTAATAATTAACATAAAATCACAAAATTCTAACACAAATTCACAGTCCAACTCTACTAATTTCATATCTAAAAATCAGAAAACAAGAAGAAAAGAGGATGAAGTTGAAAAGGACAAAACTCAAAATGGATTTGCGGTAATCTGTCATAACATAATCCTCCAAAGATTTTAACGAAAACTATTCGAAGATGCATGAGCAACATACGCTTGGCCGGAGTCCGACGTTCATCGGAGAGGGCGAGATCCTCGTAACACTAAATTTTTCTCAGAGAAACACAAAAAGAAAGGGAAATGGGGATTAATTTAATGGAGGTCGCTGGTGGTCCACCGGCCAAAGGCGACAAGAAACAGTGAGACAGAGGGAGGCGACAGTATTTGTGGGGGTTTCATGGTGATGTGTCATTGGAGGAGAAGGTGAAGGGAGAGAGAGGGGAGCTTGAGGGAGATGAGGGAGACGGAGTTGCCGGCGTCATTATCGACCGCCGACAGGAGGCGGTGGGCTGAGGGTGACGTTTGGTTGGAGGAGAAGGTGAGGGGAGAGAGAGGAAGAGAGATGAAGGGGTGGCGGCTGGTATGGAGTAAAAATTTGTTAGGGTTTGGGTATGGGTTAATTAAAAAAGGAAGGGATGTTGGGATTGAATCTTGGCCGTTGATCGTATTGGATCAACGACTGAGATTTAATCTCAATGGGTCAGGCGGGTCAACTGGGTTTGGGTCAATTGAAATTGGATTTGGGATTTAAAAATGGGCCAGATTAGTTCAAATTTAGGCTAGAATTGAAATGAATTAGGTAGAAAGGGGACTAGGATTTGAATAAATTAGGAAGGAAATTGCAAATTGGGCTGCTATTTAATTAATAACATACTAAATATATAATTTAGTAGATCAAACAATAATTAACGATAATTATCAAACAAAGAATATTATTAAAAATTATAAATAAATTACATATATATATTGTACGTAAAATTAACGACATGTAATATTATACGAAATTTATGGTAAAATAGTAATAAAAAAAATAAATTATATATTTATAAATTGTATACGAATTTAAAAAGTGTCAAGACGGCGATAACATGTGATTTATTTAGTAAATTTTTCACGATACGATTTCTTGGTCATGATGGCACCTACAACCTCCAGTAGGCGAACCAATTCCAGTTGCCCGAAACGGTTAGTAATGGGATACCTTCTAACAGTTAAGCGGAAGAATAAATAAATAAGCGGAAGCAAAGGAACAATATGAATAAACTGGATAACCGGAGTAATATGAATACAAAACGGAAGCTAAACCAACCCAAAACCTGGTATCATAGTGTATAAGAGTCGAGCTACATCAGGAGTACAAAGGTCCAAAAGTAATATATACATGATGTCTCCGAAACTACAAGAGTACAAAATACATCGAGGATAAACTAAAGTCAAGCTCTGAACGCCAAGAGCTAACCCTCAGCCTGGATGATCCCAAAACAGCACCCCACACGAGTCTCCGGTGCTCTAATGATGATGGCCCACACTAGGATCTGCACCAGAAGATGCAGAGGGTAGGGTGAGCACCAAATGCAAAGCATAAGGTACCCAGTAGGTATCATAGGCCC
This sequence comes from Jaltomata sinuosa, assembly GCA_003996215.1. Taxonomy (NCBI): domain Eukaryota; kingdom Viridiplantae; phylum Streptophyta; class Magnoliopsida; order Solanales; family Solanaceae; genus Jaltomata; species Jaltomata sinuosa. Next base: position 184,505 of record QJPP01000718.1, read on the forward strand.
ACTGGGCACATATAAAGTAAAAGAACAATAGCAGATAGAATAGAAGTACACAGTCACGGCAATCAATGGTAAAGTACACAGGAACTAGCCCAGAGGGAAGACAACAGAAAGCAACAAGCAAGGCTAGAAAATAGAATATATACATGGCAAACGCAGGTGAAAGTAAGAACGACACACCTGGGATCCTTGCAACAACCGTATATATGCATAAGTCTAGAAATGTACGGTATATCGGTAACCTCAAATATAAGGAATGGGAGAGAAGTGTAAAGTAGACATGCTCAGAAACAGTAAACAATAACCACACTAATCACCACAATCTAATTCCGGAAACAAACAGCCCCGCTGTAACCAAGCTTTGACCACACTAATCACGACCATCTCAATACAGAAACCAACAGCCCCGCTGTAACCAATCTCACACTCAAGACAAAAGTAATAATGATAAGACTCTACCTACAGTCCCTCGACCTCCAATACAACCAAGGAACGTAAACAAGTGAAAACAAACCCTCCGACATCCCATACTACCGAAGCGTACAATCAACAATCAACAGATAAGGGTGGTACCTCATGCAGATGAATTATATGATGCCATGCTAAGTAAAAGTGATCAAAGTACCGTATGTAACCCACTTCCAGTGACCTATAAGGCTTAGAAGACAGGATCCATGGAAGGTCCCAACCGTATACCACTACTACACCATAGCCCCTCCCTCCGGTACCCGCAGCTTGCAACTTCTAGTCCAGAACGGCAAGGTCCATGTAGGTCCTCGACCAACATACTAGATGCTCCGCATCCTCAAGACAATCCCCAAGTAAAGATGCCTGGAGGGTATCCAGGTCTAAAACAGTAAGCCCAAAAGCTCTAGTACTTGGCCCCACCTAGTCTAGCAACACCCCGAATGCTGTAGTATAAAAGTAGGGTACCCGACCCCGTCGAGCCTAGAAAAGTGGAACTATTGATAAAATGTCTTTTAAAACTTTCCTTACCCCAAGAAGATCCACAAGACAAGTCAAAACTATTTCCAAATCATTTCCATCGAAAATGGGCCCCCTGGGTCATGCAAAGTTTAGAAAATAGTTCATGAAGGCCCGAAGCCAAAACCGTAGTAAAACGCGAGAAACCTCTCTATATGCATGGAAATGGCATGATCAAACACACAATAGCCGCCCTGCAGCTCACAATCAACCTATCAGCCTTGCACAGGCTCCAAAGCTACCCAGCAAGCATAACCAGCCTAGAAGGGTAATTCTATGTCCGGGACTCGTGGACATTCCCAATGATCCCACCGTCTATGTTCCAGAGTCAACAAGGCCTCACAGGACCACAAGGGTAATAATATCAATTAACAAGAATTCTACAGACAATGGAGGAAAGAAACGGGATGGATCATGAAGGAGCAGTCAAGGTCTGTGGTACCAACTAATAACCCAACCCAAGGATGCCAACTAGTACAATTTTACCCGATATATGCGAAGTCTAGGGAGTTAAGTCGTAACCTACCTGTCGTCTAACGACAAGCTGCAGGAACGATGATGTCTGAGGCAGAGCTGCTCCGAGAAGCTCTAAATGAGAATCAACCTATCAAATTAACGAATAAGAAGTTAAGACGAGTCTAATAATACCCATATTGCTACAATTATAGCCGGGATGATATCCGGGTCAAAAGCGGGCCCGCAGGGCCCACAATCTGAAACCCAAAATGAAAAGAACCATGACGACCCCAACGATGCCAAGGAGGCATGCTCTAAATTTGAGCACAAATGGCCAAGGAAAAGGGCATCAAAACAGACCAGAAAGGTTGGGGTTTAAGGAGTGGAAACTTACGAAAAAGAACGGAAATTGGGCAAGGATTACTTACCAAAAAGGTGAAAACCTGAGTCAAGAAGGATATTTACCACTCCCACAAGCATGCACCAACTGGATGGTCAGAATTCACAAGCAAAAACTCAAGCTTAGAGAAGGACATCAATGGAGGTTTTAAGAAATTTCAAGAGAAGATGGAGCTTACCAAACGACGAAGAAGTACGGAAAATCCACCCACAATCGACTTCCCAAGTCTTGGAATCAATATAGAGCAAATTGTTGGAGAGAATTTAGAGTTTAGAGTGAGAAAAAGTGAGAGAGAATGCTGGAAAAATGAACTCCCAGCTTTATATAGCTGCTGGAAAATGGCCAGCGCCAACAACGCTGAAGGGAGGCAGACGCCTCGGCGCTATTGCGCTGGGAGGGCGCTGTAATGACCCTTTCGGTTATTTCCACGTGTACATTTTCCTTGAACCGTTAGAGCTTGTTTGTAGCGGCCCCAAGTCACTTAAGGCTCGTCAGGACCGGTATTTCGGTGTCGGGCCCATTTGTTTGGTCGCATTATAAGTTTTGAAGTCAAGCAAATCGACAAAAGTTATCGTAAGTTCTTTAAGAAATTTCCTGAACTTTGGGTCAAATGTCTCAGGGCTTTTCTCTCAATATATAAAGAGTTAGAGGTCCCCCAAAATACCAAATCGAAGGTCTACGAGTCTAGTTTCCTATGCACAAAACCTCATGTCCAACTGATCTCGGAGTAAAAAGTTATGACTGTTTTATCGCGGACTGTCTGGCAGAAAACGGGTTACGAACCGGGTCGCGAACCGAGTCGGGTTAAACTCGATTTAAGCCTCAACTTCACGTTTTAAAACGCCATTTCAGTTCTGAAACAGTGATAAAACATAAGGGAGGATCCCGAGAGAATTCTTGAGTATCAAATCGTGCGTTGGTGAATTACGAGCCTAGGCTTAAGAATTTTATTAGCGTCGCGCGTGTATTTGAAAATATTTTATTTAAAAGTTGAATTTGGTAAAAATTATATTATTATTACTTTTTTAAAATATTTTAAAGGTTTATGGAAAATATTTTTGTTACAATATAATTGTATATGTATTTATTTTATAAGGTTTTTATACATCATAATATTTTAACGGAGATAGTAAATTTAGTTATGTTAAAATTTATTATTATAATATAGTAGGTTTTATCCGAAATAATTTTCTAATAATTATGGTATATTCAAAAATTATATTTATTATACCACGAATTTATGCAATACCCGAATATTTATATAACGGAGTAAGTGATGGGGTGTTAAACAACCCCACCTCACACGTGGAAGTGGGGGGATAACACAACACATAAGAAATTGGAATGGTGGAAGCATAGTGGGTTTTTTCAATTAAATAATAAGAAGTTGTTACTAGCTAAGTCATTTATATATTGTATACATCTGCCAACTTTTGTACCTTTTGGGGGGAGCATTAAAGTTCCTTACAATCCAATCCCACCTGTTACTATTTTATTAAATTTCATTCAAGTTTGATTTCATTTTGGAGCTTTTCGGAGCGGTTCGAGCTCGAAAATCGTCGTTCTAGCAGCTTGTCATCGGACGACAGGTAGGTTACGGTTTATTTTCCCTAGACTCCGCATATATGGAATAAAATTGTATTAATGGGCATCCTTCGGTTGGTTTATTAGGTTGGTACCACAGACCTCGACCGCTTTATTCATGTTCGCCTACTTTTGTTCCTCCGTTGCTTGTAGTATTTGCCGATATATTTTATTTACCCTTGTGGTCCTGTGAGGCCTTGTTGACTCTGGAACATAGAAGGTGAGATTTTTGGAATGTCCGCGAGTCCCAGGCATAGAATTATCCTTCTAGGCTGGTTATGCTTGCTGAGTAGTTGTGGGCCTGTGCAGGGTCGATAGGTTGATTGTGAGCTGCTGGGGCAGCTATTGGTGTGATAATACCATTTCCATTATATAAGAGGTTTTATCCATGTTTACTAATGGTTTTGACTTCGGGCCCTACTGACACTAATTTCCTAAACCTTGCATGGCCCGGTGGGCCCATTTTTTTTATGAAAATAATTTGGGAAAATGGTCTGATTTAACTTGTGAATATTTTTGGGCAAGAAGTAAAATTATGTTTTAATCATCAGTTTTTATGATTATACGCTAGACTGGTAGGGCCGGGGTGCTAGTTTGAGTTTTCTTTGTTACTTGAGATTATTTTTAGCCTCGTCGACCGAGCAACCTGAGATGACTTTTTACTGTTTAGACGCCGGTTATGCCCGGCACCCTTTGGAAGGGGTTTTTTGAGAAACATTTTCTACTACTGTTAGTCTGGACAAGGGTCTGGGCATTGCATATTCGAGACTGGGTCTCTATCCTGAATACCGAACTTGCTTTCGGATGACATGTTCTGATACTGAGTTTTAGTAATGGGGTCTGGACCCCTCCATGGACCTTGCCATCCGGGCCAGGGGCTACGGGCTGCGTGTGCCGGAGGAGGGGTATACGGTGGAGTAGAGGTATACGGGCAGTGTCCTTCCATGGAACCTACCTGCTGGGCCGGATCGGCGCCAGAGGAGGTACATACAGAGATACCATGGCACTTGAGATCTTCATGCATCATATCATTCATTGTTTGAGGCTCCACCCTTGTTTGTTGTTTGCTGATTGTACGCTCCGGTAGTATGGGATGCCGGAGGGTTTGTTTTCACTTGTTTGTGTTCCTCGGTTGTATGGGCGGCCGGGGGACTGTAGGTAGACTTTTGCTATTTACTTACAGAATTGTTCTCTATTATGGATAAGTATGAGATTGGTTACTGCTAGACTGTTAGTTTCTGGATTTGAGATTGATATGATTAGTTGAGTTTGATTCATGTCTCTGAGCATGTCTATCATTACTCTTTCTCTCTTCTTCTTACACTTGAGGTTACCAGTATACCGTCTATTTCGTAAACTTATTTTGTATACACTGTTATTGCAAGGACCCCAGGTGCGTTGTTTCTTACTTTCACCTGTGCCTATGGTGTGTATATTCTGCTTACTAGCCTCACATGTAGTTCTGTTGATTTCCCTCTGGGCTAGTTCCTGTGTACCTTTCGTTGATTTCTGTGACTGCTTGCTTCTATTTTGTCTATTACTACACTTTTATCTTATATGTGCCCAGTCGGCCTATGATACCTACTGGGTACCTTATGCTTCGCATTTGGTGCTCACCCCTACCCCCTGCATCTTTGGGTGCAGATCCTAGCGTGGGCCATCGCCGTTAGATCACTGTGATTCGTGCTTGGAGATCTGTTGGGGACTACTTCAGGCTGAGGGTGAGCTCTTGGCGATCGGAGCTTAGCTTTAGTTTATCTTTTTCTTCATGTACTCTATTACCATTCAGAGACATCTGTATATATTGTTTTGGATTAGTTGCACTCCATGTATGTAGTTGGGGCTCTATACTATGATATCAGGTCTTGGGGTTTAGTTTAGTTTCCGCATATGTATATATTTAGATTCCTTTTATCTGTTCTCTTCGTCTTGTTCCCTTATTTGTTAGATAGTAGCCCATTGCTAACTGTTCTGGGCTACGGGGATTGGTT
>QJPP01000719.1:0-102448 GCA_003996215.1 Jaltomata sinuosa
TCGGTCCAACCGAGGCTAAAAATCATCTGAAGTAGTAAGAAAACTCAACTAGCACTCCGGCCCTGCCGAGTCTAGTGATAATCGTAAAACTGATGATTTTAAACCACAAGTGAAATCAACCATTTCCAAATCATTTCCATAAAAAAAGGGGCCCCCCGGGCCATGCAAGGTTTAGAAAACAGTGCCAGTAGGCCCGAAGCCAAAACCACAGTAAAACACGGATAAAACCTCTTTATATGCATGGAAATGATATGATCACACACAACAGCTGCCCCGCAGCTCACAATCAACCTATCGACCCTGCACAGGCCCACATCTACTCAGTAAGCATAACCAGCCTAGAAGGATAATTCTATGCCCGGGACTCGCGGACATTCCCAAAAATCCCACCTTCTATGTTCCAGAATCAACAAGGCCTCAAAGGACCACAAGTGTAAATAAACTATATCCGCAAATACTACAAGCAACGGAGGAATAAAAATAGGTGGACATGAATAAAGCGGTCGAGGTCTGTGGTACCAACCTAATAAACCAACCCAAGGATGCCCATTAATACAATTTTATTTTATATATACGGAGTCTAGGGAAAATAAACCGTAACCTACCTGTCGTCCGACGACAAGCTGCTAGAACAACGATGTCCAAGCTCGAACCACTCCGAGAAAATCCAAAACTAAATCAGAATCGAATTTGGGCTTGAATAACTTGACGTAGATAATTGATTTCCTTTCAAGAATCAAAATAAAATATCAGAACGTTGATCCTCCCAAATCCCCTTCACCATGCGTATATACATATAGGTAATGATATATACTGTAATGGCCACTTTAGAAAGGCATAATATAGCTTTCCAATTAGTCCTTATCTAAGTGGCAAAAATCAGCCATGACATTAGTCAAATGGCTGCCACCTAATGAAGCTAGTCATGGCTGCCCACTTCCTCCACCTCCACGTGTAGTGGAGGTGGCTACACTACCCTTATTTTTGTTCCGCTTTATATGTATTCGGGTATTGCATAAATTTGTGGTATAATAAATATAATATTTTAAATATACCATAATTGATAGAAAATCATTTCCAATAAAACCCACTATATTATAATAATAATTTTCAACATAGCTAAATTTACTATCTCCGTTAAAATATTATGAAGTATAAAAACCTTATAAAATAAATACATATATACTTATATCGTATCAAAGATATTTTTCATAAACCTTTAAAATATTTGAAAAGGCAATAATAATATAATTTTTACCAATTTCAACTTTTAAATAACGTATTTTCAAATACACGCACGAGGCTAATAAAATTCTTAAGTTTAGGCTCGTAATTCGCCAACGCACGATTTTGATACTCTAGAATTCTCTCGGGATCCTCCCTTATGTTTTATCACTGTTGCAGAACTCAAATGGCGTTTTAAAATGTGAAGTCGAGGCTTAAATCGAGTTTAACCCGACCCGGTTCGCGACCCAGTTCGCAACCCATTTTCTGCCAGACAGTCCGCGGTAAAACAGTCATAACTCTTTACTCCGAGATCAGTTGGACGTGAGGTTTTGTGCGTTGGAAACTAGACTCGTAGACCTTCGATTTGGTATTTTTCGGGGGACTTCTAACTCTTTATATATTGAGAGAAAAGCCCTGATACATTTTACCCAAAGTTCAGAAAATTTGTTAAAGGTCTTACGATATCTTTTGTCGATTTGCTTGACTTCAAAACTTAAACGTGGAAATGACCGGAAGGGTCATTACAGCTAAAGTCCAAGTGAGATTAAGTAAAGCTTAATCATATCTCTATCTTATTATATTGTTTAGTTAGAATTATTTGTAATTAATCTAGAATTATTTGTGATTAATCTAGACTAACATTTTAACTTAGTGAATTATCCCCAAAAGAGTAAACACTTCTTCTTAATTACTTTTGTTGGTTTTATGTGAAAATGATTAAATCATTTTTAAATCATTAAATCGAGCAAGATATTTTCCTTTAAAATAGACTCTTTCATGCGTTTTTATTTCTAAAAATCAGTTCTCTTTATCAAGTCATATTCATTATGCTCTTTTCCAAATTAAATCAAATCAAGTATTTTCTCATATTAAAAACAGATGTTTTTCTTATTACAAATCAAAATAAAATATTTTCAAAAGTTAGTCAAAAATAAGTTAGTTTTCAAACAAGTCTGGATAACCGCAAGTTAGCAGATATCCGGAGTGTCTTCAAAACCTTCTCGGGATATTAATTTGAACCCTTACCCTTAATCTCGTATTTTCTAAAATCTTTACCGTTTTAAGACTTTAGAAATTCTATAAGGTTTTCTTAATTTTTCTTAATTAATTAAGTGGCGACTCTTGCTTTTAATTGAAAACGTTTTGAAGCTTTTAATTAGATTTTCGAAATGATTTTCAATACGAGTCATTTTTCCCGTAAACAAGGTGTTCTAAGAAAAAACTTCACTTCATTTGCTATCTTTATTGTGCGATTGAGTGTGAATCAAATTCTCTCTTCTATTCTATTGTTGTGCGTTTCAGATCATGCCTCCTCGCAGAGCTAACGCACGCAACGCTAATGCAGTTCCTCCAGTCTCGGACCATAAGGTTACGAATGTAGAGTTCCATAATGTGATTCAGCTGTTGGTCAGACATTTGCCAATCAGGCTAATCAGAAAGCCCAGTTCCTGCGAACCCCGCTGGTGGGTCAGCTGCAGCAAAGGTTTATGACTTCATTCGTATGAATCCGCCAGAGTTGTCAGAGTCAAGAGTGGGCGAAGACCCACAGAACTTCATTGATGAGGTGAAAAAGATTTTTGAGATGATGCAAGTGACTGGTACTGATAGTATGGAGTTGGAATCCTATCAACTCAAGGATGTGGCTCACATTTGGTTCACTCAGTGAAAAGACAACAGGGGTGTGAATACAGCTCCTGTGGCATGGGACTATTTCACTGAAGCCTTTCAGGACAGGTTCTTCCCGAGAGAGTTGTGGGAAGCAAAGGCTCTGGAGTTTCTGAACTTGAGGCAGGGATCCATGACAGTCCAAGAGTATGGGATGAAGTTCACTCAGCTCTCAAGATATGCTCCACATATAGTGGCGTATTCGAGGGCGCAGATGGGCAAGTTCTTGTATGGGGTGTATGATTTGGTGAAGACTGAGTGCAGGAATGACATTCTATTAGGGGATATGAATATCTCTAGACTGATGACTCATGCACATCAGCTCGAGGAGGATAAACTTAAGGAGATGGCTAAGGACAACAAGAAGGCTAGGATAGGAACGTATGAGTTTTCTCAGCAGAGGTCGGGCGGTGGAAGTCGCTCATAGTTACAGCAAAGGCGGCAGCCCCAACACCATCATCAGCTAGTGCTCCATCTCGCAGACCTCGACATGATCAGAAAAGGCGAGCACCAGGCTCAAAATCTCAGGGCAGCGTCTCAGGCAACCAAACTTTTCTAGCCTACCCCAAATATGGTAAGAACCATCCAGGGGAATGCATGGCTGGCCGAGAGGGGTGTTTCGTATGTGCTCAGCTTGGCCATAGGTTGAAGGAGTGCCCTTCTGCCAGGCAAGGGCAGGGAGGAAACAGGGCTCAATCTACCATTTCAGTAGCTTCAGCAGGTCGCCCCGCTCAGTAGGGTGCCTCATATATTATAGGTGGTGGGCAGTGTCAGAATAGGTTATATGATCTTCAGACTCGCCAGGACCAGGAGGATTCTCCCGATATGGTCACGGGTACGTTACAAGTATTTCATCTAAATATTTATGCACTGTTAGACCCAGGTGCTACACTTTCCTGTGTAACTCCTTTTGTAGCAGTAAACTTCGGTGTCAGTCACGAAATCCTCCCAAAACCCTTCTCAGTCTCTACTCTAGTTGGTGACTGAGTTGTAGCTAGACGGGTATACAGAAATTGCCCAGTCACAATTTCCCAGAAAGTCACCTCAGCCGATCTTGTAGAGTTGGAAATGGTAGACTTTGATATCATTCTAGGCATGGATTGGTTTTATTCCTGTTATGCCTCAGTCGATTGTAGAACTAGTATCGTTCGGTTTAAGTTCCCTAACGAACCAGTCCTAGAGTGGAAGGGTAGTAACTCAGTGCCTATAGGTCGTTTCATCTCCTATCTTAAGGCCCGAAATTTTATCTCCAAAGGGTATATCTATCACCTTGTTCGGGTTAAGGATTAAAACTCCAAGACCCCAACTCTAGAGTCAGTCCTAGTGGTGAATGAGTTTCTAGAAGTGTTTCCAGAAGATCTTCCCGGAGTTCCTCCCGAAAGGGAAATCAACTTCGAAATTGATCTCCTTCCAGATACCCAGCCTATTTCGATTCCTCCCTACATAATGGATCCAGCCGAGCTTAAGGAATTGATAGAACAGCTGAAAGACCTGCTAGATAAGGGCTTTATCAGACCCAGCATATCTCTATGACGTGCTCCAGTGTTGTTCGTGCATAAAAAAGACGGTTCCCTCAGAATGTGTATTGACTACCGTCAGTAGGACAAAGTCACAATCAAGAATAAATATCCCATCCCTAGGATTTATGACTTGTTCAACCAGCTTCAAGGCGTTAGTCATTTCTCCAAGATAGACCTCAGATCCGGCTATCATCAGCTCAGAGTCCGAGAGAGTGACATCCCGAAGACAGCCTTCAGGACTCGGTATGGTCACTATGAATTTGTTGTTATGTATTTTGGACTAACCAATGGTCCTGCAGATTTAAAAGACTTAATGAACAGGGTGTTCAGATAGTATTTGGACTTGTTCATCATTGTCTTCATTGATGATATCCTTGTTTATTCTCGAAATGAGGAGGAGCATGCGACTCATTTGAGGGATGTTCTCCAGACCCTCAAGGATCGCCAACTATTCACCAAGTTCAGCAAGTGCAAATTTGGTTACAGTCGGTCGCTTTTCTTGGTCATGTGGTATCTAGTGATGGCATCCGAGTTGATTCTCAGAAAATTAAGGCAGTAAAGGGCTGGCCCAGACCCACCTCTCCGACAGACATCAGAAATTTCTTGGGTTTGGCTGGTTACTACAAGAGGTTCGTAGAAGGATTTTCATCCATAGCTGCCCCATTGACCAGGTTGACTCAGAAAAAGGTCAAATTTCAATGGTCAAAGGAGTGTGAGAACAGTTTCATAGAACTGAAGACCAAGTTGACTACAACTCCTGTTCCGACTCTACCTGATGGTTTAGACGGGTACGTGGTTTATTGTGATGCATCCAGAGTCGACTTAGGTTGTGTATTCATGCAGCAGGGTAAGGTCATACCTTACGCTTCCAGACAACTTAAGGCACATGAGAAGAGCTACCCAACTCATGACCTCGAGCTTGCAGCAGTTGTGTTGGCCCTAAAGATTTGGAGACACTATCTGTATGGTGTTCACGTTGATGTGTTCACAGACCACAAGAGCCTTCAGTATGTCTTCACCCAGAAAGAATTGAATCTTCGTCAGAGGAGGTGGCTTGAGTTCCTCAAGGGTTATTATATGAATGTGCTCTACCATCTGGGTAAGGCCAATGTAGTGGCTGATGCTCTCAGTATACTGTCTATGGGTAGTGTATCTTATGTTGAGGAAGAGAAGATAGATCTGGTCAGAGATGTTCATCGGCTTGCTCGCGTAGGAGTTTGCCTTATGGATACGACAGATGGTGGTGTGATAGTTCAGAATGGGTCTGATTCTTTATTGGTAGCTGAGGTTAAGGAGAAGCAAGATAGTGATTCCATGCTACTTCAGCTGAAAGGTGCAGTTCATCAACAAAGAGTAGAGATTTTCTCCCAAGGGGGAGATGGTGTACTCCGTTACCAGGGTCGCTTATGTGTTCCTAAGGTGGGTGAGTTGAGACAGCAAATACTTTTAGAAGCCCATAATTCAAGATATTCCATCCATCCAGGTGCCACAAAGATGTACCGTGATCTATGGGAAGTCTATTGGTGGAACGGCATGAAGAGGGAGATTGCAGATTTTGTGACTAAGTGCCCCAAATGTCAGCAGGTAAAGGTAGAACATTAGAAACCAGGAGGTGTGACTCAGGAGATTAGAATTCCTACTTGGAAGTGGGAAGTGGTTAACATGGATTTCATAATGGGTCTACCCCATACCCGCAGTCAGCATGATTCCATTTGGGTGATAGCAGACAGAGTCACTAAGTCGGCTCACTTCTTGGCAGTCAAGACTACAAATTCAGCGGAGGATTATGCCAGGATCTACATCGGCGAGATAGTCAAGTTGCATGGGATCCCTTTTTCTATAAATTCAGATGGAGGTCCTCAGTTTACATCTCATTTTTGGATATCTTTTCAGAAAGGTCTTGGTACTTAGGTGAATCTCAGTACAACATTTCATCCATAGATAGACAGTCAGGCTGAGAATACCATTCAAACCTTGGAGGATATGTTGAGGGTTTGCGTGATCGATTTCAAGGGTAGTTGGGATGATCACCTACCTCTCATAGAGTTTGCCTACAATAACAACTTCCATTCCAGCATTCAGATGGCCCCAAATGAGGCCCTCTATGGGCGTAGATGTAGGTCACTTGTTGGTTAGTTCGAAGTAGGTGAAGCAGATTTGATTGGACCAAATTTGGTACATGAGGCTATGGAGAAAGTTCAACTCATCAGACAGAGACTAAAGGCATCTTAGAGTCATCAGAAGTCCTATGCAGATATGAGGAGAAGGGACTTAGAATTTGAGATCGATGATTGGGTTTTCCTTAAGGTGTCACCCATGAAAGGGGTGATGATATTTAGAAAGAAATAGAAGCTCAGTCCTAGGTAAGTAGGTCCTTACAAAATCCTAAAAAGAGTTGGTAATGTGGCTTATGAGTTAGAGTTGCCAACAGAACTAGCAGCAGTTCATCCAGTCTTTCACATTTCCTTGCTGAAGAAGTGTGTGGGTGATCCAACATCAATAGTACCCTTAGAAATGTGGCTGTAAAGGATAGCCTCACCTATGAGGAGGTTCAAGTTGAAATTCTTGACCGTGAGGTTCGTAGGTTGAGGAATAAAAAAGTCGCTTCAGTTCAAGTTTTGTGGAGTAATCAGTCCGTAGAGGGAGCTACTTGGGAAGCAGAAGAAGCCATGATGTCCAAGTACCCCCACCTCTTCCCTCCAATTCAGTTTCAGCTTGAGGTAATTAGTCCCTCTCCAGTCTTTCAGTTTTCTTTTATGTAATGCAGTCTCAGTACCATTGTTCTATCAGTTATCCTTGCATTTCAGCGTACTTGCATGTTTATGGAACTCAGTTCAGTTAGATATCAGTTCTAGTACTCAGTTGGTATGGATTCAACTCTTTCCCTTAAAACTCAACTTGTTTAGTCTTCATTCGAGGATGAATGATCCCAAGTGGGAGATATTTTAACACCCCAGAACTTCCAAGCCCAAACTAAGCTCATAAAACCAGTAGAAAATAAAAACATACAGAAAAATTCAAGTTTCCAGGAACCACGGTTCGGAGAACAGACCGTAGTTTGAAACTACGGCCTGTCATCTTGAACCATAATTTAAATTCCAGTAGCCTTGCAACTTTGTCCTAGGGACCACGGTTCAAAGCACGGACCATAGTTTTGAACAACGGTCCGTCTTCTCAACCCGTAGTCTAAGTTCCAGTAGCCTTTCAATTTATAGGCCAGGGATTACGGTTGGAACCACGGACCGTCGTTTAGAACCACGGTCCATCATTTCAAACCGTAATCCCAAGTCCAATAGCCTCTCAGTTCTAGGTTCAAAAACCATGATTCAAACAACAGTCCGTACTTCTGAAGAACAGTCCGTCCTTCGAGTCATGGAAACCCCAGGCTAAGCCAAGTCCTAGGAACCACGAGTCACATGAAAAACCATCATTCAGGAACATAGTCTGTCCAGTTGAGTCGTAGTTCCTGAGACCAGAGACCCTAACACTGTTAGGCAGAACTATGACTCAGGTTAACGGTCCGTCGTCCAGGAGCACGGCCCATCAACCAAGCCGTGATCCCTGAGTCGCGAATTTCCAGCAACTTTTAACTTTTTTCCTCAGGGTTGATTTAGAACTTTCCCTTCTAATTTAGCCCGATTATAAATAGTTTTTGGCTTATTTTATTAAGTCTAATTCCACAAAAACAATGTCAAACTTTTCTAAGAGTGATTCAAGTCAAGAACAGAGCATCTTTTCCAAAGTTTCAGGCCTAGGGTTCTCTCCTCCAAGCTTCAAACTCCAGATTCTTACAGGGATTTTCATCCACTAGGTATGTGGGTATTCAGTAAGGGTCTAGTTCACCCTTATGCCCAAAAATCTCAGCTTTTTACAGTATTTTCATGAATTTTAGAATTTGGGTTCCTATCCAAATTGTGCAAATCTTTCTAGAATCTTGTGATTTTGATTCTCATATATATATATATATATATATATATATATATATATATACTGTTTTACGTGATTTGCATAAGTTTTTACCCAGTTTGGGAAGTTAAGGAAATTTCCCTAAATTGTAGGATGTTTCTAAGGTATTACATGTCTTTCGAACTCAGTCCAGATTTATAGTATGAGCTTTAAAAGCAGATTTTAACTAGTCTCAAGTTTACTACAGTGTTTCAGAAAAATGAAGATTTGTAGACTAGTCTAGTCCTGACCTAGAAACTTAGGATGTCAGTTTTGAATTGAGCTATATTCAGTTTGGGAGTAGCATTTTAGCACCGAGTTGGACTAGGGTTCAACGTACCCTTAAGGTCCCAGAACTACGTGCCAACATAGGATTATAAGTCCCCTCTATTGGGCAACCAAATTTAGTGATCACGCCACAGTCATACCTTTATACCCTGGCAATGTATATTGGGTCCTCTCGATGGGGCGTATACATCAGACTCCATGTTTAGCTCACGTGGTTTATGTTGGTTAACCAGATCTCCCACAATATTAGATTCAGAGATGTACTTTAGGCCCTCAGTTGTATTTGTTTTCAGTTTTAGCATACTTTCCTTTTACTCTTGCATTTCAGCTATTTATGCATAATTATACATTTGGGCCTTTCTATTACAAGTTAGTTTAGATTACAGCTTTCAGTACTTTTATCATGTCTACATTCAGTCAGCCTGTATATCCCTCACGCTCTATACATTCAAAGTACTGACGCATACTCTATGTTTCATCCTATTATGATGCAGGCTCAAGTTCTCAGGTTTAGCCACGTGAGTAGCTCTCATCGGTTCTATATCAATAGTCAGGGGTGAGTCCTCATTCCCCGAGGACATTTTATTGTGCTTTTTGATTTAGTCAGATATTGCTAGTTTCATTATTTTAGAGTTAGCTGGGGACTTGTCCCAACAGCTCGTCAGTATTTAGAAACATTCAGACATAGAGTCAGTATTCAGTTGATTAGGCTATATTCCTTGAACTCATTCATTTCTTTCAGATATTATCAGATATATTCTCTTAGCTTTATTCATTTCTCAGTTATATTTTTTCTTGATTTAGAACTACATTCAGTATGCTTGTGATATGCCAGATTCAGGGTTAGCTTGGGGTTACTTGTGACCCTGGGTCCCGTATTCCTTCTAGGGTCTAGCCTAGAGGTGTGACAATGTGTCTTGTGTTAAGATAGTCTTTCGTGTAGCCAAGACATAAAGGAGTCCAGGGGAATTTTTGGTATCAAATTTGGGTAAGTAGAACTCCCGGAATCGCGTTTGATGTGAAGGGGTTGTTTTGGGTCATCGGGGGAAGCAATTGTGTTGTAAAATGGCCAAAACTGGGAGATTTTCAGATATTCTATCCATGACGAGCACAATCGTCCATGGTAACGGCCTCCGCTATAGCGGTGGAAAATATCCTATAGCGATGGTCAAGGCGATCAACACCGCTTAAGATCGCTATAGTGGAAGTTGTCCGCTATAGAGGGATCGATATAGTGGAGAGGAGACCGCTATAGTGGGCCGATGGGATTTTAATGCAGAAACATTCCCCAAAATATTCAGTTTTCACAACTTTATTTTGGGAGAAGGGATAGGTGATTCCAGGCGATTTTCCTCCTTTTTCCTTCGAATTTCTTCCATAAGGTAAGGTTTCTACTCCCCAATCTTTGTACTACGTTTCCTATGCGGTAGAATTTCTAGGAGGGAGCTTGGGTAAAGGTTGGAATAACCTAGGAATGGTAGAATCCGAGGAAGGAAGGGGATTCCAAGCGTGAATGTTCTTGGGCATTGTTAAAAGTATGTTATTATGATCATAGGTTGTTAAATTCTCTATTTTTATCCATAAAAATGATAGAAGTAGGTGAATTAACGGTGGAAAAGCACGGGAAAAGGGTGGGTTGATCATGGGTGGCCTGGGGCTTGGGGATTCGATGTAATCTGAGTATTGTGCAGGCCTTGTGTGTTAATTGTATGTACTTGTGTGTTATTTTAGACCAAGAACGAGAAAGGAATCTAGAAAATGGGAAAGCTAGGGTTGAATAGAGCTTGGATCATTTCGAGGTAGGTGATGGCTTATGATTTCTGTGAATGTTGTATATTATTGTACTCATATCTAAGTGCTTGTATAATTACATTGCTTAGGAGAGTTGTGTAGAATGTCTAAGGTTCTTGTTTTACTGTCTGTGATTGAAGGGTGTTTCTTATTGGTTTACAAGTTGTTTGATCATCTATTTGACTATGAGTTATTGACATTTAGTTGGCTCGGGTACCGCGCCTGGTATGGGTATAACAAATGGTTGGCACGGGTACCACGCCTGGTACGGGCATACTAACAGTTGGCTCGGGTATCACGCATGGTATGAGTTTTACTTTTGTTGCATCATTGCATTTTTATCATTGTGTTGCATTGATTTCTATTGGTTCCGTGAGTGGAATGGGCTGATTATTGAAATGTTTTATTGGTTTGGTGGTCCTTGAGTGGCAGGGAACTTTTTTATAACTGTTGTATTGGTGTTGGTTTATGCCGGGTTGTTGATTGACATTTTGTGTTTTCTAGAGGGGATCCTAGGGTGGGTCCGGGATAGACAGGAAGGTATAGTTATTGGTATATGGTTGTGGCTTAGAGTATAAGTGGTGGATTTCATGCGGGAACAAGCTAAGTAGAGACTTGTACCCTAGGTGTGCCTGTTAATATTGTTGCATGTTCTCCATACCTTTTACTTGATATTGTCATACTGTGTATACACTGTTTATCTAAAAACTGGCTGATAATCCTACCAGTACAAAGTGGTGGTGTACTGATACTGCACTTTCTTTTCTTTTGGTGAGTACAAGAAATCTTCCAGCGGCTGAGACGCGACCTCATCTATCGCACCTGCGATTTCTTACTTCAAGGGTGAGCTGCTGGATCAAGCTACCTTGGATTTATCTCTAGAGTTTCAGCCCACTTGTTTCAATTTAAAACTACTTTCGTATTTCTTTTTGGGGTTGCATCCCCATATTCTAGATATTGGTAGTAATGTTTGGTACTGTGACTTTCAGTTTCTAGGGGGATTTTCCGCAGGATGATAATAATGCTATAGTTTCTTATTTATTTAATTGCTAGTTACTTCTATTTGCTGGTTTTAGGTTGTTAGTCTAGGCAAAAGGTTGAACTCTATTGGTTAGCTCATCCGGGGGTTGGGTGGGTGCCACTCACTATGGTCTGGGTCGTGACAGTAGTGTCAGAATAGGGGGTGATGGTATATCCCCAGAAAATTAAAGCAGTCCAGAGTTGGGCCCGGCCTAGCTCTGTGACTGAGGTGAGGAGTTTTGTTGGGCTCACAGGGTACCACCAGAGGTTTGTTAAGGATTTTTCTTCTATCGATACTCACCTGACCAGGTTGACACAGAAGGATGTACCATTCGTGTGGTCCGACAAGTGCGAGGGAAGCTTTCAAAAGCTCAAGACACTTTTGACCACAACTCCTATATTGTCCTTGCCGATCAAAGGTAATGACTTTATTGTTTACAGTGATGCTTCACATTCTGGTTTGGGGGTTATATTGATGCAGGATAAGAATGTGATAGCCTATGCATCCAGGCAATTAAAGGTGCATGAGAGGAATTACCCGACTCACGACTTAGAGTTGGCAGCGGTGGTTTTTGCACTAAAGATTTGAAGACACTATCTTTATGGTGTCAAGTGTGAAGTGTTCACTGATCATCGCAGTCTGCAGCATTTGTTCACTTAGAAGGATTTGAATTTGAGGCAGAGGAGGTGGATGGAGTTATTGAAGTACTATGATGTGACTATTCAATACCATCCGGGTAAGGCTAATGTGGTGGCAGACACATTAAGCCGCAAAACAGTTAGCATGGGTAGCTTGGCTTGTTTGGGGGTGTCCAAATGACCACTAGGTAAAGAAATTTGCCATTTGGAGGCCAAATGCATGCACTTGGGTGTTTCAGAGCAGGGTGGTTTGTTGGCCAGTATTGAGGTCAAAGCCACTTTCATAGAGGATATAAAGGCCAAGCAGTTTCAGGATCCAAAACTAAGTAAGCTACGAGATAGGGTAATATCCGGAGAATCCAGAGATGTCACGCTAGACTTTGGCGGAGTGTTAAAATTCAGGGGGAAGATTTGTGTTCCTCGGGTTGATGCTATAATTCAAAAAATCTTGATAGAAGCTCATGGTTCGTGGTACTCAATTCATCCGGGTGTGACTAAAATGTACAGGAACTTGAGGCAACATTACTGGTGGCCCGGGATGAAAGGGGACATAGTTGATTTTGTGTCCAAATGTCAGAACTGCCAGCAGGTAAAGTATGAACACCAGATACCTGCAGGACTACTACAGAGAATGCCAATTCCAGAGTGAAAGTGGGAAAGGATAGACATAGACTTCGTGGTCAGTCTTCCCAAGACACTGGGGAAGTATGACTCAATTTGGGTCATTGTTAACAGGCTGACCAAGTGTTCTCATTTAGTTCCGATCAGGGTAGATTACAATTCGCAGTAGTTGGCTAAAATCTACATGAATGATATTGTAAGATTGCATGGGGTGCCACTGTCCATCATTTCAAACAGGGGTACGCTGTTTACTTCCAAGTTCTGGAGCAGGCTACATGAAGAGTTGGGTACACAACTCACTTTTAGCACAACCTTCCATCCTCAGACTGATGGTCAGTAGGAGAGGACGATCCAGGTATTGGAGGTCATACTGAGAGCATGTGTGATGGACTTCGGGGGTCATTGGGTCCAGTTTCTATCGTTGTATGAATTCTCATACAAAAATAGCTGTCACTCTAGTATTGACATGGCACCATTGGAGACATTATATGAGAGGAGCTGTAGATCACCGGTTGGGTGATTTGAGGAAGGCGATGTAAAGCCTTTAGGAGTGGAGCTAGTAAAGGAAGCACGAGAAAAGGTAACGGGCATTCATACCAAGTTGCTGGCTGCCCAAAGTAGGCAGAAGGAATATGCAGATCGCAAGTTCTAGGACATGGAATTTCAGATTGGTGAACATGTATTATTTAAAGTGTCACCAATGAAGGGAGTTTTGCGGTTTGGTAAGAAGGGCAAGCTTAGACCTCGGTTCATCAGTCCATTTGAAGTCCTTGAGATTGTGGGGCCAGTGGATTACAAGTTAGCACTGCTACCCAGTTTGTCAGGCGTCCATCCGATATTCCATGTAACCATGATTAAACGATACCATGGGGATGGGGACTATATCATCAAGTGGGATGAGGTGCTTTTTGATAAGGATCGTTATTATGAAGAGGAACCAATCTTAATTCTTGATCGGGATGTCCAGAGGTCGAGGACAAAGTTTATTGATATGGTAAGGGTTTAGTGGAAGCATCGTCCGGTTGAGGAGGCCACTTGGGAAACCAAGAAGGACATGGGGGACAAGTACCCTCACCTATTTGATAATTCAGGTACTACACTTTTCTTTTTTTATTTTAGTGAATTTGGGTTTGATCGTTCGGGGACAAATGATAGGTAAATTGGTATTTGTTGTAATGTCCGGGTCCATTGTTACGGGTAGTCCAATCGTGCCAAGTTTTAGAGTTAGTAAACTCCGGATTTAGGGGTTTGAAATTCTGAGCTAGGCTAGTCTCAGCCGGTTTAGGAGCGAGGCATAGTCTAGGGCCATCCGGGTAAGGATGAGGTCAGATGTCTTGTGTTGAGCTAGTTTTCCTTGTAGCTAACACATAACAGAGTCCGGAGGACTTTTTGGAATCGAATTTTGGGTAAGTAGAACTCCCGGAATTGAGGTTGACTTGAAGGGGTTATTTTGGGACATCGGGAAAATAAGTGTGTTGTAAAATTGACTAATTTTAGAGGTTTTACAACTTTCTATCCCGTGTCAACCACTATAGCGGTTGACACTTCACCGTAGCAACCTCCGTCGTAGCAAAAAAATTACTGCTATAGTGGAGGTCAACATCGGTCAGCCTCCGCCATAGTGGGTGACTCCACTACAGTGGGACCACTATAGCAGGCTTGATGGGAATTAAAGCTGAAACATTCCCCAAAACATTCTGTTTTCACAATTTTGTTTTGGGAGAAGAGCAAGGCAATTTCTGGCGATTTTCCTCCATTTTTCCATTGTTTTCTTCCCTAAGGTAAGGTTTCTACTCCCCAGTCTTTGTAATGCTTTTCCTATGCGGTAGAATTGTTAGGAGGAAACTTGGAAGAAGGTTGGAATAACTTAGGAATGGTAGAATCTGGGGAAGAATGGGGATTCTAGACTTAAATGTTCTTGGGTATTGTTAAAAGTAATATATTATGATCATAGGTTGTTAAATTCTCTATTTTTATCCATAAATATGATAGAACTAGGAAAATTAATGGTGGAAAGCCCGGGAAAAAAGAGTGGGATGATCATGGATGGCCTAGGGTTTTGAGATTCGCTATAATCTGGGTAATGTGCAGGCCTGGTTGTTAATTTCATGTACTTGTATGTTATTGTAGACCAAGAACGAGAAAGGAATACGGAACACGGGAAAGCTCAGGTTGAATAGAGCTTGGATCAGTCGAGGTAGGTGATGGTTTACGATTTCTGTGAATGTTGTATGTGCTTGTACTCTTATCTAAGTGGTCGTATGAATTTCATTGCTTAGAGGGATTATGTAGAATGTCTAAGGGTCTTGGTTTACAGTCTGTGAGTTGAACGGTGTGTACTTGTTGGTTTACAAGTTGTGTGTTCATTATTTGACTGTTGATTGTTGACATTCGGTTGGCTCGGGTACCACGCCTGGTACAGGTATACTAACGGTTGGCTCTGGTACCACGCCTGGTACTGTATAACAAATGGTTGGCTAGGGTACCATGCCTGGTATGGTATAACAAACGGTTGGCACAGGTTCCACGCCTAGTACAAATTACTAACAATTGGCTTGGGTACCACGGCTGGTACGGGTTTACTTTTCTGTATAACTGTATTATTATTGATTGCATTGACTGGTATTGGTTCTGTGAGTGAACCGGGTTGTTTATTGAATTGTGATATTGACTGGTGGTCCTTGAGTGACCAGGAATTCTGTTATATCTGTTGAAATGGTCTTGATTTAGGCCGGGTTGTTCGTTAACACTTAGGTGTTGTCTAGAGGGGATCCCAGGGTGGGTCCGGGCTAGACAGAAAGGATGGTAGTGTGTACGTGACTATTGCTTATGGTTATTAAGGGTGGATTTCATGCGGGAACAAGTTAGGCAGAGGTTAGTAGTCTAAGGGAGCCAGTTAATATTATTGCATGTCTTCCATACATTTTACTTGATATTGTGGTACTGCTTATACACTGTTTATTTGGAAACTGGCTGATGATCCTACCAGTACACAGTGGTGGTGTACTGATAATGCACTTTCTTATCTTTCTTGTGAGTACAGGAAATCTTCTCGCGGCTGAGACGCGACCTCATCTGTAGTGCCAGCGTTCCAGACTTCTAGGGTGAGCTGTTTGATCAAGCTGCCTTGGATCTATCTTTAGAGTTGTAGCCCATTTGTTTCAGGCTTAACTATTTCCTTATGTTTGGGGTTGCATCCCCGTACTCTAGACATTGGTAGATTGTTTGGTACTGTGACTTTCAGATTCTATGGGATAATTACTGCAGGTTAATGTTAAAGAAGTATTTCCTTTAATTTTGAATTCTAGTTTATTTTTATGCACTTGGTTTTGAACTGTTAGAATGGTTAAGTTCGGGGAAGTGATGGTACGCTCACCCGGGTGGTTGGTGAGTGCCACTCATGGCAGTCTGGGTTGTGACAATGAGACACTTTATAGAAAACACTTTAGAATCCTAAACCATGTACGTGGCAAAACAAAACCATGGACTACCAAAATCGTGTTCTCAAAACCATGGTTTACCTAAAACCATGTGCTCAAAACTATGGTTTGCCTAAAACCATGTGCTATTTATTTATCTGTATAAAAAATATCTCCTCCGACTTATGTATTAATAGACTGTGTTAAAAATAATAAAAAATATATTTAATAACATTTAAAAAATGAGATTTGAACAAAGACAACTGATGATTTGATAAAAATGAAACAATATTCGTTTATATGCAAATAATTGTGATAAAAAATAATGATAATTAAAATATGATAAAAATCTCAATATTTACAAAAATGAGGATAATCATCAACAAATTGTGTTAAGATAAAAAAAAATGTGAGAAAATTATATTCTGTGCAATTTAACAAATAAAAGGTTAAAAAATATTAATTTGAAAAATATAAGGCCAAAATTGGGTGTCAACAGAGCTTTGTAGCAAGGCTAAGCAGAGGAGCAGTATAGGGCCATGTTGGTCAAAGATTTTGAAAGTTTTTCTTTTTTTCTCTTGAGCTATAAATTTTTGACAATTGGTAACAAAATCGTTTAGTTACCAACTTAAAAATAACAACACAATATTCACACTTTAATAAAACAAATAGTCTAAAGGATGTTGTTATCTTATAACCTTTCATATTTCATTATTTATAGACCATTGCAACTTTTCAATTTCCATATCAGTCATGCTTTCATTGTTTTTTATGACCGCAGAAGCACGGGCATGTACACTAGAATATATATAAAAGAGGATCTTAGGCCCGCTGATGTGGCATGCCTCTTTGATCAGTATTTCTATTTATCTTTTTTCTTATTTTTTGGTATTTTTAAATCATTACTTTAAAAAACTTAAAAGTCATTATTAATTTTGAAGCACCGTTACTTGATAGTCCAATAGTCACAACCGTTGTTGAAGAGCCGCAAGTCTGTCAAAAGTCTAAAGTATTTACGTAGGTTTTAATTACACATTTTGTTTCTTCCTTTTGGTTGCATCATGATCTTCTTCTCACCAGAAGTAATTATATTTTCTTGATTTTGTATTTTGTTTGAGTTTAATATCTATTTTTATATATTTGGTACTATAAAGTACGATTATTGCTCTCTTTTTTGTTATTAGCTTATATGAAATTTCTTTTATGTTCGATAAATTAAAATTTATTATCAAAAAATAAAAAAATGCTCATATTTTAGCAAGATAAGTAGTTGATAAAAATAACTAAAAAGGGGATAAAGAGATAAATTAAATATTTTATGTTTTGCTCGGATAAACAATATAATAATGTTGATAGGTTTCTTTTAGTATAGACTTTGATATTTTTTTATATAGTATTATTACTTGAGATTTAATCATAATAATATAAGATAAACCAAATCACACTTTAGACATTAAAATTTACAAAGACACATATTAGCAATCTTAAGTATTAATAACTATTGGAGCGTATATTTAGTGAAACTGAGCCACTTCATATAGAGTTATATATAATTCTACGAACAAAAATAATAATTGAGGAAGATGTGGCATATAGAAGGAGAAATGGGAAATGAAAGGCAATAGCATGTAGAGGAGGATGATTAGGACTTGAGAGGGAGATTGACTAACGAGAAAAGACGGGGAAAGGAAAAAATGAGATAGGTAAACTTTTTTTGGGAAAATTAATTAATACATAACAAAAGTCAATGAATAAACTGTGCAAATGTTGGTGTTGCCACCTCTTCTTTTTTTTTTGTTTTTGAATTATTTACTTTTGGTTTCATGTTTTGGTTATTTGAATAGATTTTTTTTAAAAATAAACTATTTACTCTACTATCTTATGAAAGAATGAAAGTAAATATACAATAATTATTTATATGACTACGTATTAAACTCCATCAGGCACATACACATATATAAAAATTAAAATTTCCTTTAAAAAAAGTTCTTGTAGGAAATGTGATATATAATGAAAAATATAGTTCAGTGTATGCTTTATTTCTAACAATAAAATTTATATTTGTCATTGTCACGCCCCGAGGTTACCCCCTAGACGTAACACGGGACTCGGGACCACAAGGATCCCAAGCTAACCCTTGGTCATAGCTTTCTCAAGTAAACATAAAGGAAAACATAGCGGAAGCATCAATAAGAAATCCAAAATAGGAAATATATCATAGATAGAGAGTCGAGCAAGGAATATGACTCAAAGATCATTCCATAACATCTAAGTCTGAAAAGCCTCTAAGACTAGCATAAGGAGTTGATGGAACAATACCCCAACTAACTCGACAATCTGAAAAGGAAAGGAACATAAAAGCTAGAGTAAAGTCTAGTCCTCGAACTAGGAGGACTCACCAAAGCTGACTGAGAGTGGACGGGAACTCTAGTCACGTATCTATGAAGGGACACCTGAATCTGCATCATCAAAGGATGCAGCGCAATATGCGTTAGTACTATGAAATGTACTAAGTATGTGAGCAATGCATAAGTAGATTAAAACATGCCTTAAAACGTGCTTAGGAATAATCCATGCATAGTAAAGTATCATGAGAAGATATCATAATGGAAGATAAATCATAAGACAAAAGCCAACTTCAAAATGATAGTTCATAAGAGAGTTCATAAAGCATAGAAAAACTTGAAAACATACATACGGGAGTTTCTTATAACCGACATGAGACCATGTGAGCTACATGGAATCTAACTATCTGACCCTAGTTAGCAAGCTGACTTAGAACCTTGCCAAGGAACAAGTCACCATCTCTAACTATATAACCCTAGTTGGCAAAGCTGTCCTATGCCCCGCTTAGCCAAGGACACCATTCGTTAAAACATGGATCCACTCTCATAAGCCTTTAAGGCACATTTAAATTCATAACCTATGCCGGCAACATAGTTTTTGAGACTAAGGGCAATCTCACCCCGTCCAACTCGGTGCTAAATACTACTCCCAAAACATGCATACATATAGCTCATAATCATATCATAGGGCATACTCTCATGCCAAATCTTATTCATAAAGCATGAAAACACATCGGGTATCATGCATATTTCATATCATAGTTCGTAAAGCATGAAAACACATCGGGTATCATGCATCTTTCATATCATAGTTCGTAAAGCATGAAAATATATTGGTATCATGCAACTTTCATAACATAGTTCATTAGGCTTAGCATAGCCATAATTTAAAACATGCTTTTCTTTCTAAATTCATACTTGAAGAATTAGGCATGCAATTTCCTAAATACACAAAGGCCATGATATCTAATCATGCCAACTTTCTCTTGAAAACATGCAATTTCATGGGTTCATGCTAGAACTCAACTTTCATGCTTGGGCTTTCAAAACCAATAAGAAAATCATAATCAAATCATGAGTAATTAATAAGAAACCATGAATTTAAACATAGAAACTGATTTCATAAACTTTCCCCAAATTTTAGATCAAAACCCTAATTTCATAAGTTCATACTTCAACATAAGAATTGGGGATTTTAGGCACAAGGGTGAAAGGAACCCATTGTTAAAGACCCACATACCTTGGTTGAAGATAACCCACTTGAATTGAAAAGACTTAGGAGACTTGAACTTGGAGATTGAGACTTGAATCTTGGAGAAGAATCCTTAAGGTTGGGGGCGGAGACTTGGAGAAGAAATCAGAAAGGAAACTCTTGAGAGACTCTCTTACTAGAGCTTCTATGATCTTGCTTGCTAGAAACCCTAGGTGTCTTGCCTTAGGGTCTTGAGAGGATTTCTTAGAGAAAGGGTGATGTTCTTATGAGGAATAACCCCTTTTTGGTGTTTAAAAGATGCGGGTAAAGAATTTAGGTAAGGAAAGGACCAAACTACCCCCAACTAAACTCATAGGAAAAGTGGAGAAAATTATCGGACGGGCCCTCTGACGGGCCGTCGGAGCTCCCACGGGCCATCGGGATCAAACTGAAGGACTCTGGGACTCAAAAAGGGTCTACTGGACCATTATGACGTCCTGGTCTCATGGGACGTCGCCCCTCCCACGTGCGTCGCAATTTGGGCGTCACGGTGCCACGGGAGTCGGCCAGCCCGTTGGATTTTGGCAGCTGACAGTGCTTCACTAAAATGCCCATAACTATTTACTCCGGACTCATATCAATAAGCGGTCAGTGGCATTGGAAATATAATACAAATACAATTAATTTAGTGGGTACTAGGCCACCTAACTCATTATATTCTAGGAGATATGATTATTTAAAGTTGACTATAGTAAGAACTTACATGAAAACTAAATCGGTAGAAGGGATTTCAACTTAACTTTGAGCTAGGGGTCCTTTAAGACTTCAATACACATAGAATACTACTTCAAAACATAGTAATTGATCTCAATACTTAGATATAAAGAAAATTTATCTAGTTCGGGTCTAACAATGCATGAAGAACGGTTCGGATATTGGATTAGAATTTCTGGGGTGTTACAGTCATTTCACTAATATATTTTAAAATTTTATATTATAATTGAAAATTTTATCTCAACAAAAATTTTATAAAAATAATTTTTAAAATTTGTTGATGATTTTTCACATTGCGCGAAGCGCGAGTAATGTTGCTAGTTTAATACTAAATTCGAGCCTCTTTTCGGTGAGAAATTTTGGAGAAATAAAGAAACAATGAGAAAAAAGGGGAAATTATGCTTATCAGGGAAATAAAGTTTTTCTCTTTAGAAAAAATCTAATTTGTGGGTGTATGGGTATAATAATAATAATAATAATAATAATAATAATAAGGAATAGATTATTTATTGTGGGGTCCATGTTTACATGGTATAAAAAAGATTTATTTTTCCATGTCATTTTTTTAATGATAAATGTGGTTAAGTGATTTTTGAAAATAAAAGGCTTAAGTTGAGTCATTTTATTGATACAAAATAAAGTTCAATAACTTCGCTAGATAATTTTCCATAGTTCAATGACCTTTTGAGATATTCACTCAACATAATCTTGCAACAAATTGAAAAACTCATCATTTCCTTTCCATGTTGCCTTTCCAATATAGTAATACTTTCCATCCTTCAAGCATTCAACATGTCTATATAATCTTGCAACAAATTGGAAAACTCATCATTTCCTTTCCATGTTCCCTTTCCAATGTAGTGATACTTTCCATCCTTCAAGCATTCAACATGTCTATATAATCTTGCAACAAATTGGAAAATTCCTAATTCCCTTTCCATGTTCCCTTTCCAATATAGTAATAATTTCCATCCTTCAAGCATTCAACATATCTATATAAACACATGACTCCTTACTGTTTCCTCCATCACCAATCGCTCCTTTTTTTTTTATATATATTGAAAGCAAAGAAAAAGAAAGGAAAATGGTAAGAGGGAAAGTTGAGTTGAACAAGATTGAGAAAACAAGTAACATGCAAGTGACTTTCTCAAAAAGGAGGATAAAATTATTCAAGAAAGCTAATGTATTGGTTGTTTTATGTGCAACTGATGTTGTTGTTACTGTTTATTCCAACAATGGTAAATAGTATGAATTTTCTAGTTGAATAAACAATAACAAAAACATCAGCTTCACATAGAATAGTCAATTCGTTAGCTATCTTGGATAATCTCATCCAACTCCTTTTTGAAAAAGTCACTTGTCTATTACTTTTTTTCTCAATCTTCTTCAACTCAACTTTCCCCCTTACCATTTTCCTTTCTTTTTTCTTTCCTTTCAATATCTAAAAAAAGAAGTGATTGGTGATGAAGGAAAGAGTATGGAGTCTTGTGTTTATATAGACATGTTGAATGCTTGAAGGATATAAAGTATTACTACATTGGAGAGGGAAAACATGAAGGAAATGATGAGTTTTTCAATATGTTGCAAGATTATGTTAGTATGGAGTTTTCTATAATAAGGTAGATTTGAATTTAGCCTTTAGGTGAGTTGGTTAAAATTTACTCGCACGTGGTGTTTACGCTAGATCAGACTATCTTATTATGGAAATTCTAGTAAGTCATCTTTTTTAAATTTCATGACTCAATGTTACATAAGAAAGATCTCCTCTAACCACCAAGAGTGGCTAATTCCAGGAAAGTATGACTTGCAGCATTTGGTTGCTTTCTTAATTTTATACTTGTCTTTCAATTTGCAGGTTTATGATGATCGACATCAAGAATTATTCCATGTATGGACAGGCATCTCATATATAAAATGGGATTAAAGTTGGATTTGTCACTGGTGAAGATCTATGAAAGATGTTTCCCTTTCCAAAAAGTCTGATTGTTGAAATTTATTTTAGTTATTTCAGTAATTTTTAGCTTAATAAATTGTTTAGATTTAGGATGAATATAAAATTTAATTTTTATTAGTTTCTTTAGTTGTTGAGATAATATAGGTAGTTTGAATTTTAAGTTATGCTGATTTTCTATTATAAGTTGGCTATTTATAGCCCTCCTATGCCTAAGAAAAAAATTGAAAGGCATTTCAATCCTTTTTTGCTGCCCCATCTTTTAAAAAAGTCAGTGGTATAAGAGCTTCATTGATTTTACGAGATCTGTGAGTTCTTCTAAAGAATTACCATATCATTTTTAATCCGTTAGAGATACCATTTTTAACCCGTTAGGGCTACAATTTTTAGCCCGTCAATGTTATTTTAAACTCGTGCTTATTTTCAACACACATGTTATTTTTAACCTATATATATTTATAAAAGAATCCTAAGCCTGCCTACGTGGCATGCCTCATTAAGCAGAAAACCCAATTATCTTTTTTTTATTTATCTACCTATTTTTTCAAATTCAAAAGCCACATTCGGAAACAAAAAATCACGTCTTCTTAAATTCCTTTTCCCCAAATGTTACATTTTAAAACCTAATAACTACGAATCCTTACACTGTTCTTTTTCCACTTTCCAGGTAAAACTCCTCATCAAACATTTTATACCCCCATCTTCCTCTCAATATAAATCAGTCTTTTACAACCCTTTTTAGTTAAAAACATAGGACCAGCCATTAGATTGGAGATTTTGGTTAAGCGGTGCCTCCGTCGACTACATAAAATAATTTTGCATCTGTCGCGTCCTCTTTCATTTTCAACTAACATTAAAGAAGAAGACATCTACAAGTATTAATTTGATCAGTATCCGACGAACACTATTTTATTTGTGGTCTTCACTCAATTCTCTTTTATTGTTGCCAATATATATGAAGGCATTCACTGGTAATATATACGTTCTCAAAAAATGAAGATGTGAAGATATAATAACTTTTAGCCCTGCTGTTGTATTAACTATGCACTCTGTTTATATCATTGGATCATCTTATTTATTATGTTACAATATTCTAAAGCATTCAATGAAAAAAATATGCTTGAACTATGAATTTTTTTTGCTAGAGGTGATGTTAACTATCATGGAGTTTGAATACATTTTTACTGTAGATATTGTATAAGCTTTTAATTTCTACCTATGTTGTAACGCTTAAATGCATTTTACATACACATAAAACTTTGGTATGTCTAATTCCCATCTTCTTCTTTTGCGGTCCATTTCAACAATCTTCTCATTATTTTTCTTTCATTTTTTCACGAATATGCACCACCATTAATTTATATATTGCCCATATTTTCCATATAGGATATCTAGGAGGTAGTAGTAATAATATCTTGTAATGACGACAGTTTATGGGATTCTTTTTACACGACGTTACATGTTTTGTATATTTATTTTTTACGGATTAAGCTCCATACTATTATACTAGACTGAGGAGAGTCCATAATAGACTTCTATAAGTAATTGGTGTAATATTTCTATATATGTTATGTAGATCTTATAAATAACACTTATATTCTTATTTCAATTATCTCAATCATGTTATTAAGTGTAACGACCGGGTCCGTCGTTACGGGTAGTCCAATCATGCAAAGTTTTAGAGTTAGAAAACTCTAGAGTTAGGGGTTTGAAATTTTGGGCTAGGCTAGTCTCGGCTAGTTTAGGAGCGAGGCAGGGTCTAGGGCCATCCGTGTAAGGATGGGGTCGGATGTCTTGTGTTAAGCTAGTTTTCCTCGTAGCTAACATATATAGGAGTAAGGGGGAATTTTAGGAATCGAATTTGGGTAAGTAAAACTCCCGAAATCGAGGTCGACGTGAAGGGGTTATTTCGGGACGTCAGGAAAATAAGTGTGTTGTAAAATGGACTGATTTTGGAGGTTTTATGTCTTTCTGTCCTGTGTCAACTGCTATATAGCGGTTGACACTTCGCTGTAGCGGCCTCCGCCATAGTAGAAAATTACCACTATAGAAGAGGTCAACGTCGGTCAGCCTCTATCATAGCAGGCGTCTCTGCTACAGCGAAACCGCTATAGCGGAGCAGACCGCTATAGTGGGCTCGATGGGAATTAAAGCTGAAACATTTCCTAAAATATTCAGTTTTCACTATTTCATTTTAGTAGAAGGGCAAGGTGATTCCAGGCATTTTTCCTCTATTTTTCCATTGTTTCCTTCCCTAAGGTAAGGTTTTGACTCCCCAGTCTTCATAATACTTTTCCGATGCGGTAGAATTGCTAGGAGGGAACTTGGGGGAAGGTTGAAATAACCTAGGAATGGTAGAATCTGGGGAAGAAGGGGGATTCTAAACTTTAATGTTCTTAGGTGTTGTTGAAAGTAAGATATTATGATCATAGGTTTTTCAATTCTCTATTTTTATCCGTAAAAATGATAGATATAGGGAAATTAATGGTGGAAATCCCAGGAAAAGGGTGGGATGATCATGAGTGGCCTGGGGTTTTAGGATTCGCTGTAATCCGGGTAATGTGCAGGCCTTGTTTGTTAATTTCATGTACGTGTATGTTATTTTAGACCAAGAACGAGAAAGGAATCCAGAACATGGGAAAGCTCGGGTTGAATAGAGCTTGGATCATTTTGAGGTAGGTGATGGGTTACGATTTCTGTGAATATTGTATGTGCTTGTACTCTTATCTAAGTGGTTGTATGAATTGTATTGCTAAGAGGGATTGTGTAGAATGTCTAAGGGTCCTGTTTTAAAGTCTGTGAATTGAACGGTGTGTACTTGTTGGTTTACAAGTTATGTGTTCATATATTGATTGTGGATTATTGATATTTGGTTGGCTCGGGTACCACACCTGGTATAGGTATACTAATAGTTGGCACGGGTACCACGCCTGTTATGGGTATAACAAATGATTGTTACGAGCACCACACCTGGTACGAATTACTAACGGTTGGCTCGGGTATCACGCTTGGTACGGGTTTACTTTTCGGTATCATTGCATTGTTATTGATTGCATTGCATTGACTGATATTGGTTCCTTGAGTGAACCGGGTTGTTTATTGAATTGTGATATTGATTGGTGGTCCTTGAGTGACCAGGAATTCTGTTATATCTGTTGAATTGGCCTTGGTTTAGGCCGAGTTGTTTGTTAACACTAATGTATTTTCTAGAGGGGATCCCAGGGTGGGTTCGGGCTAGGCAGAAAGGATGGTTATGTGTATGTGACTGTTGCTTATGGTTATTATGGGTGGATTTCATGCGGGAACAATCTAGGCAGAGGCTAGTAGTCTAAGGGAGCCTGTTAATATTATTGTATGTCTTCCATACATTTTACTTAATATTATTGTACTCCTTATACACTATTTATTTAGAAACTGGCCGATGATCCTACCAGTACACAGTGGTGGTGTACTGATACTGCACTTGCTTGTCTTTCTTGTGAGTATAGGAAACCTTCCTGCAGCTGAGACGCGACCTCATTTGTAGTACAAGTGTTCCAGACTTCAAGGGTGAGCTGTTCGATCAAGCTGCCTTGGATCTATCTTAGAGTTGTAGCCCATTTGTTTCGGGCTTAAACTATTTTCCTTATGCTTTGGGGTTTCATCCCCGTACTCTTGACATTGTTAGATTGTTTGGTACTGCGACTTTCAGATTCTAGAGGGTAATTTCCGTAGGTTAAATGTTAATGAAGTATTTTCCTTAATTACTAAATGCTAGTTTACTTTCTACACTTGCTTTTGAGTTGTTAGAACGGTTAATTTTGGGGAAGTGATGATTCTCTTACCCGGGGGTTGGGTGAGTGCCACTCACAGTGGTCTGGGTCATGACAAAGATGGTATCAAAGCCATAGGATTGTTGATCTCGTGGTACCAAACAGGTCTAGTAGAGTCCTGCGGAATGGTGCAGAGACGTCCGTACTTTTCTCTGGGAGGCTATGGGGCTTTAGGAAGAAACTATCTCTTCCTTCTTTCCTTAATGCTATAACTTGATTCCAATTGGTATCTAGTGATACAAATTAGTATCTAACCTCATTCACTCTTCTGTACACAAATGGTTAACACAAGGAATAATGGAGCTAGAGCAGCAGTCCCAGCAGGGGGCCCGGCTGTCCGTGGTAGAGGCAGGGGAAGGGGCAGAGGACGAGGTAGAGAAACATCCGCCAAGGGTGGGGCTCGAGATGCTGCTGATGCATGCGAGGTAACCCCTCCCCTATCTTAGGAGCATGTTGCTAAGGACATAGAAGAAGTGGATGTAGAGGATGAAGGGGAGAAGATAGAGGTGGCACCGGTTGGGGATGCAGGCTTTTCTGCTATGACATCAGAAGCCTTTCAGCTAGGTTGGAACATTCTGAGTGGGTTGGTTGGTGGTAGAGCCATACCCACAGCTTATGAAAATCAAGCCTTGGATGCTCAGCCAGCGGTTACTACAGCGCATAGGATGGATGCAGCTTCGGGCACTAATGATTTCTTCAGGCTAATGCTAGGCCCAGTGATGACCGGGAATGAGCATGAGATG
Source organism: Jaltomata sinuosa (assembly GCA_003996215.1). Lineage (NCBI taxonomy): Eukaryota > Viridiplantae > Streptophyta > Magnoliopsida > Solanales > Solanaceae > Jaltomata > Jaltomata sinuosa. The sequence continues at coordinate 26,953 of QJPP01000719.1, forward strand.
CTGACCAAGCTTCTCAAGATGAAACCTCCTACGTTTCAGGGTACGGATATGGAGGATGCTTATGAGTTTATATTGGATTGCTATGAGAGGTTGCACAAGTTGGGTATTGTACGTCAGCATGTGGTTGAGTTTGTCACTTTTCAGCTGCAGGGTGATACCAAGCAGTGGTGGAGGTCTCATGTTGAGTGTCGATCCTTTGCTCTACCTCCACTAACTTGGGAGCAGTTCCATGCCTTGTTCTTAGAGAAGTACATACCCCGTACTTTGAGGGACCAGAAGAAAGATGAGTTCTTGAATTTGGAATAGGGTGGCATGTCGGTCTCGGCTTATGAGGCCAAGTTCCATGCCTTGTCTCGCTTTGCTATGCAGATGTTGGGGTTCGAGGAGGAATGAGTCTGGTTGTTTGTCAAGGGTCTAAATGCTGAACTGCAGGTACTGTCAGTGCACATGACTTCTTTAGGAAATGGCTTTAATAATGTGGTGGATTATGTGAAAAAGTTAGAGGGAGTTAGGCAAGCAGGGCAGGTTAAGGCTTTAGCTAAGAACCCCCGGAATGAGGGAAATTTTGGCGGTTCATACTCCCGGGGACATAATCAGCAGGCTTACTCGGCCCGTCCTATTCAGTCAACTTTGCCAGCTACTATAGGTGGTCTTCAGGGAGCTCAACCTTCAATTCCTAGAGTCCAGGGAGCGTCATATACATCAGCTAGCAGACTTACACTTCACCATGGTTGCTTCCATTGTGGTGATCTGGTTCACTTTAAGAGGGAGTGTCCACATAGGCAGACATGTAATCAGAGTCAGGAGCAGTTTAGAGTAGTGGTCCCAGCAGGCAGAGGCAGTAATGCTAGGGGTCGTACACAGGGTGGGCGAGGTAATTTTTAGGGAGGTCGGGGAGACAGGGGGAACGACGGTGCATGAAGGGGTGGTGCAGCGCAGCCTGCCTGGGAAGTTGCCTGGATTTATGATAGGGCTCATTGCTATGCTTTTCTAAGGAGGACCGAGGTAGAAGCCTAAGATGCAGTGATCACAAGTACCATTCTTATCTGTGATAAAATGGCTTCGGTATTATTTGACCCAGGTTCTACATATTCTTATGTGTCTGTGAGTTTTACATTGGGTCGAGCTAGATTTAGCTTAGGATCGGTCAATTGCCCCATCATCGAATGAGGTTAAGTGCGCCTTTCAGAGACTTTGATAAAGAATGCCTTCCTTCGGGACCTAAATTGTGATATCCTTGATTTCCTTATCCATGTTTCTACCCCAGTTGGAGAGTCTGTGATTGTGACTCATGTTTGTCGTGACTGTTCTATGGTTTTGTGGGGTTACTTACTTGGGTAGACTTGATAATTCTAGATATGGTTGATTTTGATATTATCTTAGGTATGACTTGGATATCTCCTTATCATGCTGTGTTGAACTGTAACACCAAGACTCTAGCTCTAGAAATTTCGGGTAAGGATAGACTAGAGTGGGAAGGTGTGTACAAGACTAAGCCAGTTAAGATAATATTGTTTGTTCGGGCTAGGAAGCTAGTGGGGAGGGGGAGTCTAGCCTTTTTGGCTCCTCTCCGAGATGATAGCGGGGAGTCCCTGTCTGTTGAGTCAGTTCCGGCGGTTTCTGAATTTTTAGAGGTGTTTCCAGCAGATCTGCCTGGTATGCCTCCGGACAGGGACATAGATTTCTGTATAGATTTGGAGCCAGACACTAATCCTATTTCCATTCTTCTATATCGTATGGCTCCGACAAAGTTACGGGATCTTAAGTCTCAGTTGCAGGAACTCCTAGATAAGGGATTTATATGTCCCAGTGCTTCACCTTGGGGTGCTCCAGTTTTATTTGTAAAGAAGAAGGATGGTAGTATACGGATGTGCATAGACTCTAGGCAGTTGAACAAGGTGACCATCCGGAATAAGTACCCCCTACCCCATATAGATGATTTGTTTGACCAGCTTCAGGGTGCATCGGTATTTTTGAAAATTGACTTGAAGTCGGGGTACCATCAGTTAAAGATTAGGTCTGAGGACATTCCAAAAACTGCTTTTCGAACTTGGTATGGGCATTATGAGTTTCAGGTAATGTCGTTTGGTTTGACTAATGCGCCGACAACCTTCATAAGTTTGATGAATGGTGTATTTAAGTTGTATTTGGATTCCTTCATAATTGTGTTTATCGATGATGTATTGATCTACTCTAAGAGTAGGGAGGAGCATGCTAGTCATCTTCGTATTGTGCTGAATATCTTGAAATGCCAAAAACTTTATGCAAAATTCACTAAGTGTGAGTTTTGGTTGACTTCAGTTGCATTTTTGGGGCACGTAGTGTCAGAACAGGGGGTGATGGTAGATCCCCACAAAATTAAAGCAGTCAAGAGTTGGGCCCGGCCTAGCTCTGTGACTGAGGTGAGGAGTTTTTTTGGGCTCACAGGGTACTACCAAAGGTTTGTTGAGAATTTTGCTTTTATTGCTACTCACCTGACCAGGATGACACAGAAAGATGTACCGTTCATGTGGTCCGACAAGTGTGAGGAGAGCTTTCAAAATCTCAAGACACTTTTGACCACGGCTCCTATATTTTCCTTGCCGGTTGAAGGTAAAGACTTTATTGTTTACTGTGATGCTTCACATTCTGGTTTAGGTGCTGTGTTGATGTAGGATAAGAATATGATAGCCTATGCATCCAGGAAGTTGAAGGTGCATGAGAGGAATTACCCGACTCACGACTTAGAGTTGGCAGCGGTCGTTTTTGCACTATGATTTGGAGACACTAACTTTATGGTGTCAGGTGTGAAGTGTTCACTGATCATCGCAGTCTGTAGCATGTGTTCACTCAGAAAGATTTGAATCTGAGGTAGAGGAGGTGGATGGAGTTATTGAAGGACTATGATGTGACTATTCAATACCATCCGAGTAAGGCTAATGTGGTGGAAGACGCATTAAGCCGCAAAACAGTTAGCATGGGTAGCTTGGCTTGTTTGGGGGTGTCCAAATGAACACTAGCTAAGGAAATTCAGGCTTTAAAGGCCATGTTCATACACTTGGGGTTTCAGAACAGGGTGGTTTGTTGGCCAGTATTGAGGTCAAAGACACTTTCATAGAGGAAATAAAGGCCAAACAGTTTTAGGATCCGAAACTGAGTAAGCATCGAGGTAAGGTAATATTCGGGGAATCCAGAGATATCACGCTAGACTCTGGCGGAGTGTTAAATTTCAGGGGGAGGATTTGTGTTCCTCGGGTTGATGATATAATTAAGAAAACTTGGAAGAAGCTCATGGTTCGTGATACTCAATTCATCCTGGTGTGACTAAAATGTACAGGAACTTGAGGCACCGTTACTGGTGGCCCGGGATGAAAGAGGACATAGTTGATTTTGTGCCCAAGTGGCAGAACTGCCAGCAGGTACAGTATGAACATCAGAGACCTACAGGACTACTTCAGAGAATGCCAATTCCAGAGTGGAAGTGGGAAAGGATAGCCATGGATTTCGTGGTGAGTCTTCCCAATACACTGGGGAAGTATGACTCAATTTGGGTTATTGTTGATAGGCTGACCAAGTCCTCTCATTTCATTTCGGTCAGGGTAGATTATAATTTGCAACAATTGGCTAAAATCTACATGAAGGAGATAGTAAGATTGCATGGGGTGCCACTGTCCATCATTTCAAACAGGGGTACGCAGTTTTCTTCCAATTTCTGGGGCAAGCTACATGAAGAGTTGGGTACACAACTCACTTTTAGCACAACTTTCCATCCTCAGACTGATGGTCAGTCGGAGAAGACGATCTAGGTATTGGAGGACATGCTGAGAGCATGTGTGATAGACTTCGGGGGTCATTGGGACCAGTTTCTACCGTTGTGTGACTTCTCTTACAATAATAGCTATCATTCTAGTATTAACATGGCACCATTCGAGGCATTGTATGGGAGGAGCTGCAGATCACCATTTGGGTGGTTTGAGGAAGGCGACGTAAAGCCTCTAGGAGTGGAACTGGTAAGGGAAGCGCAAAAAAGGTAAGGGGCATTCATGCCAAGTTACTGGCTGCCCAAAGCAGGCAGAAGGAATATGCAGATCGCTTATAATGGACATGGAATTTCAGGTTGGTGAACAGGTATTGTTGAAGGTATCACCAATGAAGGGAGTTATGCTGTTTGGCAAGAAGGGCAAGCTTAGACCTCGGTTCATCGGTCCGTTTGAAGTTCTTGAGATGGTGAGGCCAGTGGCTTACAAGTAAGCACTGCCACCCAGTTTGTCGAGCATCCATCCGGTATTCCATGTATATATGCTTAAGCTATACCATAGGGATGGAGACTACATCACCAAGTAGGATGAGGTACTTTTCGATAAAGATCTTCGTTATAAAGAGGAACCAGTCTTGATTCTTGCTCGGGATGTCTGGGGATTAAGGACAAAGGTGATTGATATGGTAAACGTTCAGTGGAAGCATCATTCGGTTAAGGAATCCACTTTGGAAACAGAGAAGGACACGCGGGACAAGTACCCTCAATTGTTTGAGAATTCAGGAACTACACTTTCCTTCTTTTATTTCTGTAAATTCAGGTTGATCGCTCAGGGATGAATGATGGGTAAATTGGTATCTGTTGTAACGATCGGGTCCATCATTACGGGTAGTCCAATCGTGCCAAGTCTTAAAGTTAGAAAACTCAAGAGTTGGGGGTTTGAAATTCTGGGCTAGGCTAGTCTCGGCTAGTTTAGGAATGAGGCAGGGTCTAGGGACATCTGAGTAAGGATGGGGTCGAATGTCTTGTTTTGATCTAATTTTCCTCGTAGCTAACACATAAAGGAGTAAGAGAGACTTTTCAGGATCAAATTTGGGTAAGTAGAACTCCCAGAATTGAGGTCAACGTGAAGGAGTTGTTTCGGTACATTGGAAAAATAAGTTTATTGTAAAATGGACTGATTTTGGATGTTTTATGACTTTTTGTCCCGTGTCAACCACTATAGCGGTTGACACTTCGCCGTAGCAGCCTCTGCCATAGCGGAAAAATTACCTCTACAACGGAGGTCAACATCAGTCAGCCTCTGCCATAGCAGGGGTCTCTGCTACAACAGAACCACTATAGTAGAGCAGACCGCAATAGCAGGCTCGACGGGAATTAAAGCTGAAACATTCCCCAAAACATTCAGTTTTCACTATTTCATTTTGGGAGAAGGGCAACGCAATTCCAGGCATTTTTCCTCCATTTTTCCATTGTTTCCTTCCCTAAGGTAAGGTTTCTACTCCCCAGTCTTCATAATACTTTTCTTATGCGGTAGAATTGCTAGGAGGGAACTTGGGGGAATGGTAGAATCCGGGGAAGAAGGGGGATTCTAGACTTGAATGTTCTTGGTTGTTGTTGAAAGTAAGATATTATGATCATAGGTTGTAAAATTCTCTATTTTTATCTGTAAAAATGATAGAACTAGGGAAATTAATGGTGGAAAGCCTGGGAAAAAGGTGGTATGATCATCGGTGGCCTGAGGTTTTTGGATTTGCTGTAATCCGGGTAATGTGCAGGCTTTGTTTGTTAATTTCATGTACTTGTATGTTATTTTAGACCAAGAAAGAGAAAGGAATCCAGAACACGGTAAAGCTCAGGTTGAATAGAGCTTGGATCATTTCGAGGTAGGTGATGGCTTCTGATTTCTTTGAATATTTTATGTGCTTGTACTCTTATCTAAGTGGTTGTATGAATTTCATTGCTTAGAAGGATTGTGTAGAATGTCTAAGGGTTCTGTTTTACAGTCCGTGAATTGAATGATGTGTACTTTTTGGTTTACAAGTTGTGTGTTCATATATTGACTGTGGATTGTTGACATTCGGTTGGCTCGGGTACCACTACTAGTACAAGTATACTAATAGTTTGCATAGGAACCACGCCTGGTACGGGTATAACAAATGGTTGGCACGAGTACCACGCCTGGTACGAATTACTAACTGTTGGCTCGGGTGCCATGCCTGATACGGGTTTCCTTTTTTGTATCATTGCATTGTTATTGATTGCATTGCATTGACTGATATTGGTTCCTTGCATGAACCGGGTTGTTTATTGAATTGTGATATTGATTAGTGGTCCTTGAGTGACCGGGAATTCTGTTATATCTGTTGAATTAGCCTTGGTTTAGGCCGGGTTGTCTGTTAACACTTAGGTGTTGTCTAGAGGGTATCCCAGGATGGGTCCGGGCTAGGCAGAAAGGATGGTTATGTGTATGTGACTGTTGCTTATGGTTATTAAGGGTGTATTGCATGTGGGAACAAGATAGGTAGAGGCTAGTAGTCTAAGGGAGCCTGTTAATATTGTTGCATGTCTTTCATACATTTTACTTGATATTGTTGTACTCCTTATACATTGTTTATTTGGAAACAGGCTGATGATCCTATGAGTAAACAGTGGTGGTGTACTGATAATGCACTTGCTTGTCTTTCTTGTGAGTACAGGAAATCTTCCAGCGGCTGAGACGCGACCTCATCTGTAGTAGCAGCGTTCCAGACTTCAAGGGTGAGCTGTTCGATCAAGCTGCCTTGGATCTATCTTAGAGTTGTAGCCCATTTGTTTCGGGCTTAAACTATTTTCCTTATGCTTTGGGGTTTCATCCCCGTACTCTTGACATTGTTAGATTATTTGGTACTGCGACTTTCAGATTCTAGGGGCTAATTTCCGCAGGTTAAATGTTAATGAAGTATTTCCTTAATTACTAAATGCTAGTTTACTTTCTGCACTTGCTTTTGAGCTGTTAGATCGGTTAAGTTCGGGGCAGTGATGGTTCTCTCACCCGGGGTTTGGGTGAGTGCCACTCACGGCGATCTGGGTCATTACATTATGTCCCCATTTCTCTATAAAGACTAATTTTTTGATATATTGAATACTGTTGACATTTTCATATTTCTTGCACATTGTGTATCTATGAGTTGTGATTTTGTTATGGTTACCACTGTCAATCTTTCTTTATTTAGAAATAGAATAGAATAGAGAATGAGATAGGCTATATTTTCTATTGATCATAGGATCAATTTTCTATTGGAGTAATACCACGATTTAATATAAGTATCATATTAATAAAGCTGGCCTAAAAAGAGATGTGTTGACATTGTTAACTGCATTGGAAAGTCTACAAATGCTTAAATCTAGATGATGTCACTAGCATTGATTTTTAGAATGAATCGTTAAGGATAAGCAAGAAGGCTAGCTAGCAAAGGAGCCTAAGTTGGTAATACATGATATATTTTGCAGAGAAAATATGAAGACTAAGTTTGTAAAGGAATTACAAAACATGAACTTCTACCCTCGAGTAATGTAGCAGTTACTTTGCAGATAGAGCTGTGTAGCCAGGCTAAGCAGAGGAGCAGTATAGAGCCATGTTGGTCAAAGATTTTGAAAGTTTTTCTTTTTTTTCTCTTGAGCTGTAAATTTTTGACAATTTGTAACAAAATCGTTTAGTTACCAACTTAAAAATAACAACACAATATTCACACTTTAATAAAACAAATAGTCTCAAGGATGTTGTTATCTTATAACCTTTCATATTACATTATTTATAGACCATTGCAGCTTTTCAATTTTCATATCAGTCATGCTTTCATTGTTTTTTTATGACCGCACGAAGCGCGGGCATGTACACTAGTATATATATAAAAGAGGATCACAGGCCCGCTGATGTGGCATGCCTCTTTGATCAGTATTTCTATTTATCTTTTTTCTTATTTTTTGGTATTTTTAAATCATTACTTTAAAAAACATAAAAGTCATTATTAATTTTGAAGCACCGTTACTTGATAGTACAATAGTCACAACCGTTGTTGAAGAGCCGCAAGTCTGTCAAAAGGCTAAGGTATTTACGTAGGTTTTCATTACACATTTTTGTTCTTCCTTTTGGTTGCATCATGATCTTCTTCTCACTAGATGTAATTATATTTTCTTGATTTTGTGTTTTGTTTGAGTTTAATATCTATTTTTATATATTTGGTACTATAAAGTACGACTATTGCTCTTTTTTTTTGTTATTAGCTTATATGAAATTTCTTTTATGTGCGATAAATTAAAACTTATTATCAAAAAATAAAAAATGCTCATATTTTATCAAGATAAATAGTTGATAAAAATAACTAAAAAGGGGATAAAGAGATAAATTAAATGTTTTCTGTTTTGCTCGGATAAACAATATAATAATGCTGACAGGTTTCTTTTAGTATAGACTTTGATATTTTTTTTATATAGTATTATTACTTGAGATTTAATCATAATAATATAAGATAAACCAAATCACACTTTGGACATTTAAATTTACAAAGACACATATTAGCAATCTTAAGTATTAATAACTATTGGAGCGTATATTTAGTGAAACTGAGCCACTTCATATAGAGTTATATATAATTCTACGAACGAAAATAATAACTGAGGAAGATGTGGCATATAGCAGGAGAAATGGAAAATGAAAGGCAATAGCATGTATAGGAGGATGATTAGTACTTGAGAGGGAGATTGACTAACAGAAAAAGACGGGAACAGGAAAAAATGAAATAGGTAAACTTTTTTGGGAAAATAATTAATACATAACAAAAGTCAATGAATAAACTATGCAAATGTTGGTGTTGCCACCTCTTTTATTTTCTTTTTTGGTTTTTGAATTATTTACTTTTTGTTCCATGTTTTGGTTATTTGAATAGATTTTTTTAAGAAATAAACTATTTACTCTACTATCTTATGAAAGAATGAAAGTAAATATAGAATAATTATTTATATGACTACGTATTAAACTCCATCAGGCACATACACATATATAAAAATTAAAATTTCCTTTAAAAAAAGTTCTTGTAGGAAATGTGATATATAATGAAAAATATAGTTCAGTGTATGCTCTATTTCTAACAATGATATTTATATTTGTCATTTCACTAATATATTTTAAAATTTTATATTATGATTGAAAATTTGTCACGACCCGATTTCTCAATCATGATGGCACCTACAACTCCCCCTAGTAGGCGAACCAACCCCCGTAGCACGGAACGATTAGTAATGTGCTACATTCTAATAGTTGAAGCGGAAGATCTGATACATAAGCGGAAGCAAGGGCATAATTAGAAGAAAATAGATACAAGGGAGATATAAAAAAGAAGAATCTAAACCAACCCAAAACCTGGTATCAAAGCGTATAAGAGCCGAACTACATCAGGAGTACAAAGTTTAAAAAGTCATATACACATAAGTTGTCTCCGAATCGTAACAGAGTGCAGAATATACAAAAGATAAACTAAGTCAAACTCTGAATGTCAAGAGCTCACCCTCAGCCTGGATGATCCAAAAATAGCTGCCCGCACGAGTCTCCGGCGCTCTAACGGCGATGGCCTACACCAGGATCTGCACCAGAAGATGAAGGGAGGTAGGGTGAGCACTAAATGCGAAGCATAAGGTACCCAGTAAGTATCATAGGCCGACTGGTCACATATAAAGTAAAAGAACAACAGCAGGCAGAGTAGAAATAAACAGTCATGGCAATCAACGGTAGTGTACACAGGAACTAGCCCAGAGGGAAGGCAACAGAAAATAGCAAGCACGGCTAGCAAAAATAGAGTATGTATACATGGCAAACACAGGTAAGAACGATGCACCTGAGATCCTCGCAAAAATAGTATATAGACAAGTTTAGAAATGGACGGCATACTGGTAACCTCAAGCATAAAGAATGGGAGAGAAGTGTAAAGTAGACATTCTCGGAAACAGTAAACAATTACTACACTAATCACAACAATCTCATTCCAGAAACCAACAGCCCCGCTGTAACCAAGCTCTAACCACACTAATCACGACCACCTCAATCCAAAAACCGACAGCCCCGGTGTAACCAATATCGCACCCCATACAGAAGTAATAATGATAGGACACTACCTACAGTCCCCTAGCCGCCCATACAATTTAGGAATGCAAACAAGTGAAAACAAACCCTCCGGCATCCCATACTACCGGAGCATACAATCAACAATTAACAGACAAGGGTGATACCTCACGCAGATGAATGATATGGTTCCATGCAAAGTAAAAGTGATCAAATACCGTATGTCACCTGCTTCCAGCGACCTGTAAGGCCCATAAGGCGGGATCCATGGAAGGTCCCACCCGTATACCACTACTACACCGTATACCCTCCCTCTGGTACCCACAACTCGCATCTTCTGGTCCGGAGTGACAAGGTCAATGGAGGCCCCCGACCAACATACTAGATGCCTCGCATCCTCAAGACAAACCCCAAGTAAAGCTGCCTGGAGGGTATCCAGGTCTAAAATAGTAAGCCCAAAAGCTCTAGTACTTGACCCTGCCTTGTCCAGCAACTCCTAGAATGCTGTAGTATAAAGGTATGGCACCCGACCCCATCGCGCCCAAAGAAAAGTGGAACTATAGATAAAATGTCTTTCAAAACTTTCCTTACCCCAAGAAGATCTATAAGACAAGTCAAACCATTTCCAAATTATTTTCGTCAAAAAACAGGCCCCCCGGGCCATGCAAAGTTTAGAAAATAGTTCCAGAAGGCCCGAAGCCAAATCATAGTAAAACGCGTGAAAACCCCTCTATATGCATGGAAATGGCATGATCAAACACACAATAGCCGCCCCGCAGCTAAAAATAAACCTATCGGCCCTCCACATGCTCCAAAGCTACTCAACAAGCATAACCAGCTTTGAAGGATAATTCTATGTTCGGGACTCGCGAACAGTCCCAATGATCCCACCGTCTGTGTTCCAGAGTCAACAAGGCCTCACAGGACCACAAGGGTAATAATATCAGATAACCAGATTAATACTACACACAACGGAGGAAAGAATGGAACGGATCATGGAAAAGCGGTCAAGATCTGTGGTACCAACCTAAAGACGCCACTCAAGGATGCCAACTAGTACAATTTTACCCGATATATGCGAAGTCTAGGGAGTTAAGCCGTAACCTACTTGTCGTCCGACGACTAGCTTTAGGAACGACGATATCCGAGGCCGAGCTGCTCTGAGAAGCTCCGAACGAGAATCAAACTATCAAATTTAAGAATATAATGTTAAGGCGAGTCCAACGATACCCATATCACCATAGTAATAGTTAGGCCAAAATCTGGGTTGCCGGCGGGCCCGTGGGCCCTACAACCTGAAACCAAAAATGAAAAGAAACATGATGATCACCACTTTCCAAGGGATGCATGCTTGAATTTTTAGAGGGACTTTTGCCAAGGGATTGGCTCAAACCAGCCAGCCAACACCAGGAATGAACAAGGGATCAAAGAGATAATTTGACGGATTAAAGTGAAAGAAACTTACCAATTATGATTCAGGAACGATCAAGGCCAAGGAATTAGCACCCCAACACCTATAATTGATCAATTATAGAGCTTAGACAAAATTGGAGCAGTCAACAATGGAGGAAAAACGAGTTGAGAAATGGGGAAATGAAGGGGAAATGTTTAACTTAAAGCTGCCAGTGGGTGCCGCATTTGCGGAAATTTCATCGCAATTGCGGAGGTCATTATTCCCCCGTGCCTCCACAATTGCGGAGAAACCACCGCAAATGCGATAACCGCAAATGCGGCCAAGCACTGCATTTTCGGAACTAGCACCCTGGAGAAACACTGCAAATGTGGCATTCCACCGCAAATGCAGTCAAATGTCCGCAAATTCTGATCCAATAGGTACAGCAACTGTAGCCAAGAAAAGAAAACCAGCTAAGTTTAAAACACATTATTTGACCCTCAGGAAGCAGCGGGGTCCTGCGAACACAAATGAGCAGAGCTAATAGACTGAAAATGGCATTCTGGAATCAATGGAAAGAACGAAAACCTTAACGCAGGTCTATTACGCAAAAAGTGGGCCCCACACCCAAGAACAACTTTAGGCCTAACTTTCCAAAATGGAACACCGAGGCCTAAAATAAGCTCGGGATCCTCGGGACCCAAATCAAAGGTCTTCCTAGCCCAAAGTCAACATTCTGGAGCTAACAGCGCTGTCAAAATTTTCAGCCGAGGCCATCTTCTCTGAATGTTGACCAAAGTCAAACCTTCAAGTTTAACATGGCTAAAACCCAGAAACTAAGACGAAACGAATCTGAAAGCTTCTAGACTCCGACCAATCACCTTCCTAACTCAAATTCACCATTCCAGAGCTGATGGAATTGTCGGATTTTGAATCAGACACCCCGATCACCGAAAGTCACCCAAAGTTACACTTTCAACTCTAAATGGCCTAAAAACAGAGAAAACACAACCAGACCCACACCAGGAGTTCTCAGGCCTCAACTAAAGGTCTAACTAGACCAAACTCATCACTCTGGAGCTAACAAAACAGTCAGAATTAAATTTCGAGCTCGTTAGCTAAGAATGTTGAGCAAAGTCAATGATATTCTAAGTTGAAGTTCTAAAACAGGAAAAAGGGCAAAAACCACCAAACGAATAACTAGGGCACCGAACTACCGGTCCCAGCAAGCCATAAATTACTTGGGGCCGCTACAGGAAATCTCTAACAGTACAATAAATGCGTAAATGCAAAGATGACCGAAAGGGTCATCACAACATCCACTACTAAAAATACTTTCGTCCTCAAAAGTCAAGAAGAATGGAGTACCCGAAGGCTCGAACAACTACAGATACTGTGCATGCAACTCATTATCGGTCTCCTAAGTAGCCTTCTCGACCAGATGATGCCTCAACTGAACTTTCACAATCAAAATCTCGTTAGATTTCAACCTCTTGGTATTTCTGGCCAAAATAACTATCAGCTACTCAACAAATGATAACCTCTCATCCAACTGAACTGAATCACAATGCAACATATGATACTCATATGGTATATACCGGCGTAACATCGAGACATAGAACACTGGGTGAATAGCTAAAAACATCGGAGGTAACGCTAACATGTAACCGACACTACCAACCCTTTGCAGAATCTCAAATGGTCCAATGAACCTGGGGCTAAGCTTGCCTCTCCGAACAAACCTCATCACGCCCTTCACAGGTATGAAGTCCAAGGCACGAAGTCTACAATAAACGTAGCTCTTCTGCCTACTCTTCGCCGCTCTAAGTCTATCCTGGATCAAATGGACTCGGTCCAAGAAATCTCTAAGAAAATCCATACTCTACGGTCTGGACTATAACCCATCAAACCAATAAATAGGCGATCTGCAATGTCTACCATACAAAGCCTCGAAAGGTGCCATGCCAATGCTCGAATGAAAGCTATTATTATACGCAAACTCGACCAATGGCACAAACTGATCCCATGAACCTCCAAAGTCAATTACACAGGCCTGAAGCATGTCCTCCAAGACCTGAATGGTCCTCTCGGACTGGCTATCTGTCTGAGGGTGGAGTGCGGTACTAAGCTGAACCTCCGTACCCAAATCCCACTGTATAGCTCTCCATAACTGAGATGTGAACTAAGTGTCGCAGTATGAAATGATAGAGGCTGGGACCCCGTGCAACTGTACAATCTCACGAATATAGATCTAAGCTAACCTCTCTGCCCTGTACGAAGTTTGAATCGGCAAGAAATATGCTGACTTAGTCAGCCTATCCACGATTACCTAAATGAAATCAAACCTCTAAGTGGTCCAGGGATAACCAACGACAAAGTCCATAGTAATAGCTTCCCACTTCCACTCAGGAATGGTAAGTCACTGCATCAAGCCACACGGTCTTATGTGCTCGAACTTCACCTGCTGACAGTTCAAGCACCTAGATATAAACTTTGCCACATCCCGCTTCATACCACCCCACTAGTAAAGCTGTCTCAGATCTCTATACATCTTCGCTCTGCCAGGATGAATGGAGTATCTAGAATAATGTGCCTCATGGAGTATTAGCTGTATCGAATTATATACACTGGGAACATAAAGCCGACCATCAAACCTCAGAATACCATCAGAACCCAAAGTAGCCCGGATGGCCTCACCCCGAACTACCTGATCACGAAGGTCACACAAGCTCTAATCCTCAAACTGCCGGCTCTGAATCTGGTCAATTAGAGTAAAATGGACCTCAATACTGGCAAGAACTCTGCTGGGATCCGATAAGTCATGCCTAACCAGACGGTTAGCCAAGGACTGGATGTCCAAGGCCAATGGTCGCTCAAAAACTGAAAGTGAAGCTAGAATTCCCATACTCACCGCCTTCCAACTCAAGGTATCCACTACCACGTTTTCCTTGCCCGGTGTAGTGCCTTGAACATAAGATACGCGTGCAACTCATAAACGTGAAAGAATCATTATGAACCAAGAGGATAAGATTGTGAATGGATAATTATGCAAAGGGACGCTTATACTAAGACATTTTAAGTGATATACCAAGGTTATAGACCAAATGGAGACTTGGAACAAAAGTTCAAATTGAAGGATTCACTACGGTGGACTATTTCAAGCAAGCTAGTACAAGGTCATACTTGTAATGGGTATATCTCCCAATATAAAAAGATTTAGAGGTCCGATGAAGTACCAAATTAAATATATTTGAGTCTGGTTTGCAATGAAACAAACCGCTTGTCCATACTAGTTCAGAGTAAAAAGTTACGCGCATTTTATTACAGACACGCGCACTGCCCAATCACCGCGGGACATGTGGCAGCCTTGCGTAAGTCGGCCAAAAGTGGTGTATTTATATTAAAACTTTGGGATTTCGTCTCCCATACATATCAGAACATAAGGAACCTGCCTAACACTTGTTTTCTTCAGTTCTTCTTCATCTCAAGCCCTCCCTAGCCAAAGGTAAGTGAATTCCTTCAAGAATCAAGTGTATTTTTCATCGTAGGTCACGGAAACTTACTTAGTCAAGTGTTTTCTTGAAGGAAAAGGTGTTGTTCTTGAATATAAAAAGGGTGAAGGGATTGTATTCTTAATGATAAAGGTATGGCTGCTGTTCTATCCCTATAAATATGACTCTAAGAGTTGTGTTAAGTATAGTTTACGGGTAGGACTCACGGGACGGTGAAAGGAAGCTGTGAGTCCATGTTTTTCCCATTGTAACTAATATATTCGGTGAGGAGGGGGTATGTAGAGGGCTGTAATGGTTGTACTGTTGAATAAACGAGGTGTGTATAGTGGTGTATTGAGGCAGCAAGCTTGCTGCGATAAGGAGGGACGCTAGGTATAGCAAACACGATTTCTACGGCTCTTGCAAGCTTGCCCCTCGTCAAGTGTTTGATAAAATCCCTAAATGGATTAAGGATGTTGTTTATATGTTTTTTGGCTTCCTATCACTGTATTAAATGTTATAATTCTCGCCCAACTTAATCTATGAGATTAAAGGGTCATTTAAACGCTACTAAATAAAGAACTCCCGAGGCGGTATTTAAAAGTCGAGGGGTCAAGTTTATGACCTTGTTTGGGATATGGAATGGGCTGCATATTGTAAGGAATTGATGGAGGGATTAATATTGACTTCATAGGTGGTCATAGTTCAGTTGATAAGGGGAAAAGAGAGAGGTGGGATGATACACCATTTAATTATCTTATTTGCTAAGCTTGTCATTGATAACGCCCAAACTACACCTCAAATTAACGAAGCGTAAGCGGTCGTAGTCAAATATAGAACCCAACTAGGTTGGGGTCGAATCCCACAGGGAATATGGTGAGAATTAAGTCGTTAGTGAATTAGATAACTAATAGTCAATAGTTTCCGGTAAAAAGGGGGGGGGGGTTTGTGTGATCAAATTGTAAACAAAACAAACAATAATGTATGCGAAATAATCAGTAGGAGAATGAACTAGGGAAGTGTTTACCATGGCGTTGGTAACAATGTCAATTCTAGGCTTAATCGGGTTCTTTTTATATGCGTGTCACGATGTGATTGAATTAATGGTATCGTCTAAATGTTTCTCAACCAAATAGACGAATTTACTTTTCAATTCTCTCGAACTTGAAAAGGTGTGCTTTTAGATTTGAATCCTAAACATCAAGTAGATTAATCTAGTTACAGCATTAATCATAAGACGAGAGTTAGTAGTCTCAAATCCTTGTTGTTAATCAAGTTTCCCGGTTTTAATCTCTTTACTCAAGCAAATTTAAACCTAGGCATGTTCTAATGTTTGCAACCACTAGAAAACGTTAACTAATGAATGATTAACAACGTGACAACATACATATTGAACCCAACGCTACCCGAAATCTATATCGCTATGTTTGCCATGGCTCCCACAACCCTAGTTGTGGGAGGTTTAGTTAATCATGCTATAAAGAAAAGAGAAGAGAATTGTATTCATAATAAAGAGAATGGATTCTTACAGTATAGTGAAAACAATCTCCAATTATCCAAGAACAAGAAAAACCAAGATCCCAAGAACAATTCAAGAACAAGCTTGAGGAGAAGGAAACCGTGTGTAGCGCGTTTTCTCTCTCAAGAATCGCTCAAAACTCTCCTAAAATTATTGGGTAATGTATGTAAAAACTATTTTAAAAGCTTAACCCCTAAAATAAACCTAACATAGGGTATTTATAGGAGTCTAGGAACAAATCCCAAAAACGTCCGGATTCCGCGTAACCGACTGCCTCAACTTGACGGCCAGGCTGACGGACCGTCACTGGCTTGACGGACCGTCGACTGGACCGTCACTGATAACCAGTGATGCTGCCTCAGTACTGCCTCAGGGTGACGGACCGTCGCCTGAACCGTCACTCTTATCCAGAATGCTCTTTTTGCTCGTTTTTCCTTCCGTTTCCATGTATGTCCCTATTTCCTGAAAATATATCATAAACACATCAAAAACGACGACGGTTGCTTGAAAACGTACGATTGTTCTTAGTTAAAAGGAGTCGAAAGTGCCGTAAAATGGCGGCACATCAACACCCTCAACTTAAAACGTTTGCTTGTCCTCAAGCAACATGACATAAACAATACGATGACTCAACTAAGAAAACAAACTCGTGTCTCTAGCAACTCATGGTCATTCACCATCTTATTCAATTAAATCAAGCTCCCTCGTAGCACACGAATGTATGAAACACTAACTTGCAAGGGTCCAAACATGTCATTCCGATATGATAGAACACTCTACATACACACGCGCAGCTACCCTAACAATCAATAGGCAATACAGACATCTTGGTGCCCTCACCACAAAGAAATCCCTCACACAAGATTTGGGACTAGGTAAGCGCTCACACTCACAACCGATTTCAAACAATGCACATGCGATACCATAGGCTTGCCCTTACTATTCTATTTCAGTTCTTCAGAAAGTGCGCTCGAGGCATCACACTAGCGAACTTGTTTAGGCAATGTAATCAAGCGTTTCCAGGTGCAGACTAGGATACATTTAGGGCGTTTTAGTGACTAAGCCCTCCTTGGAACTACCGATGTCTTATTACCACATAACTTTACTTTTTCCATCCTTATTCACCCTTTTTATTTCCTTGTTTCTAGCTACAGATGCGGCCTCTTTATTTTGACAATTCTTTTTATTTCTTTTTCGATCTTTTTCATCTCTTTTTTTTTCTTTCTTTTCTTAGGCACACACCCGAATTTTCATTCTATTCACCACCAATTTTCACTATCCTCTTCTTCTTGTCATTCACCTCTATAGTAGCCACCCTCAACTTAGGCTGATTGCCTGAGTTGAGGTGCACGATGTCCAAGGAAGGACCAGGGCCAAAATAGGGATTCAAAGTTAAACAGGAACGATGACAGGTTATTGAAAGAACAAGGTCACTTATGGCTCAAACAGGGATCAAAGGGATTATTTGTATTTGGACGGTCTTATCGGTTAAGTGGACTGCACACAAAAAGGGCTTGTGATCCTTTCCTAAGCAACCAAACTTCAAACTTAACAAAATAGACCGGGCAAGTTCTAGATGCATGCACAGAGTAAGAATTTATAACAATAATCTCACACGCACTTGGCACCAAGAAAATATATCACTACCAACTATCAAACAACCGCTCGGCTTAAGCATACTCATTCTAATCATAATCACACAATGACATTCAAGGATCCAGACAGTCAATCGTTTCAACATAAGTACAAAACCAGAAATTTTTTAAAGGGGCCTCCTTTTAGTCAACAAAAAACGCCATGCTCATCACTATAGACACTAAAAAAAACAAAAATTTAAAATAACAACCTAAACATGCCGGTTCTACTAGATAGCACACCGGAGGGAAAAGAACCATGGCAACAAAAACCCTCGGTGGTGACTCACAGGTTTCCCCACACCCTCAACTTAGATTCATGCATTGTCCCCAATGCATCCATATGAAAGCTAAAAACTGTGAGAGAAAGGAATACCTGTGAAGTCGATATGACTCAGATTCTGGAATGATGTTGGAGACCGCCAGGGTCTCCAAAACAGGAGAACTCGATGGAGTGTGTGCACGCGACACACTGCTGTTGCGTTCCAGCTTCTTCTTTCATCGGCTCCGCAGCTAGTCGCGACAACTTCTTCACTCTTTCTTTGCAGATTCTCTTGCGGTGTTTTTGTTTTCTTGATCTATTTTCACCGCTTTCCTTTACCTACTCGTCCTCTTGCGATCGCGACCTTACTCTCATAATAGCTCGGGTTTCAACACAACCCTTCTCCTCAAGATACACATCCGCAGGGACTTCCTCAATAGCATTGATGACCGCGACCACCCACATGTCACTTGGTTGCTTCATCAATTTGGACACATCGAACTTGACCACTTCATTGTTTAGCCTGAAGGTCAGTTCGTTTCTTTCCATGTCAACCAACGCTCTCGCCGTGGCTAACAAAGGTCGTCCCAAGATTATGGGAACTTCAAAATCTACTTCATAATCCAAGATCACAAAGTCAGCTGGGAAGATAAGCTTACCGATCTTTACTAGCATATCAGATAATATTCCCACCGGTCGCTTTACTGAACGGTCAGCCATCATCACTCTCATGGACGTTGGTTTAGGAGCTCCCAAACCCAATTGTTTATAGACTGCTAGCGGCATCAGATTGATGCTAGCACTAAGATCACACAATGCTCTTCCGAAGTTGAGCTTCCCGATGGTGCAGGGGACAGTAAACGCACCTGTGTCTTCCTTCTTTTCTGCTAATGATCTTGAAGAAATAGCGCTGCAGTGGTGAAGGTTATCTTCTGGTTCGAAACTTACCGACCTCTTCTTGGTAATCAAGTCCTTCATGAACTTGGCATATCCAGGCATTTGTTCAAGCGCTTCGACCAGAGAGATGTTTATTGATATCTATTTCAGCATGGTCATGAAATTCAGGAACTTACCGTCTTCCGCTTTCTTCTTGAGGCGTTGTGGGAAGGGAGGTGGTGGTCGAGGCATCATAGTTGGAATTTTTCGGCTTCCTTGCTTTCCCCCACGGGCTTTAGCGTTTTCTCCTCTACCGCCTCTTCGTCATCCGCAACATCACCTTGAGTCTGAATTACCGGATGTGATTCCGGTAACGTTCTACCGCTTCTGGTAGTGATCGCCATACAACTCACATCCTTCTTTGGATTTTGGACGGTGTCGCTCGGCAAGGTACCCGTCCTTCTTGGATTTACAGATGCCGAGATCTTCCCCACTTGTTGTTCCAATTGCTATATCGCGGTGGAATGAGAATCCACCAACTGACTCAATGCTGATAACTCAGTCCTCATCTCCTTTACCCCAGAGTCAGTCGATTCCACCTTCAGCAGCATCTTCGCCATCATGCTCTCTAGCTTGGCCGTCCCTATCTCGGTGTTAGCTCTGTCCCGATTTCCAGGTGGTACATACAACCCACCTCTATCAGTGTTATTCCTCCAGTTTCCTTGGTCGCGATCTCTGTAGCCGCCTTTTTCATAGTGATTGTCTCTCTCATAGTTCCGACCTTGGTTTCCCTGGCCATTGGCCTGGAAACCCCCCAAATAGTTGGCCTCCTCATCAGATGCAACCTCTGCTGCTCTACCTTGCGAACCCACGGCTTTCACCTTCTCAATACTTCCTGACATCAAGTGCTTGGTCAAGAGGTCCATTTGCATTTTTAGATGGGCCATGTCTTGGTCACGCTCTTCTTCTTTTCTGCGCTGCTCCGCTGACACACCAACTGCATAAGTACTAGCTGGTACCTCTGAATCCCGTGTATGCCAGGCCCTATTGGTTTTGGTGAGCCTGTCCAGAATAGCTGTGGCATCGGCAAAAGTGCGACCCATAAACTCTCCACCTGCTGCGTTGTCCAACGTCGGCTTGGTAGCCAAATTCAGTGCCCTGTAGAATGTCTGCATCAAAAACTCGTCGTTCAGTTGATGGTTCGGGCATTGTGTTAGCTTCTTCTTGAATCGCAGCCAGGTCTCGTGCAATGCTTCGTGAGGTTGCTACCTGAAATTGCTAATCTCATCCCTCAACTGTATCATCCTAGAGGGAGGAAAGAACCTTTCTAAGAAAGCTCCTTTCAACTCTCCCCAAGTTGCATAGAGTCGGGGGTCAGCTCTGTCAACCATAACGCTGCCTCATCAGACAGAGACAACGGAAACAACCTGAGCCTGATCATTGTCTGACTCACGCCCGGCAGTTCAAATGACTTGCATATGCCCTCAAAATTCATCAAGTGCCGGTTTGGATCGTCACCAGCTGCTCCACGGAATACTCCTCTCAAGTTCAACAACTGAATCATCGTGCTAGTAATATTGAACTTGGCTCCGGGCGGTAGCGGTGGAACAACAATGGCGCCCGTAGCGCCAACTCCATCCAAGTCGTTATCCTCATCATGCAACTCAAGATCGTGCTGCAGACCTCCAGTATTCAAATTTTGTTGGGCCTGCAGTTCTGCAGCGAGCCTTGTTGCCTCTTGTTGTGCGGCCATATTTCGCCTTAACGTTCTAGCAAGCTCGGGGTCGTAAGGTAATATTGATTCACCCGAGCGCCGGGTACCTGGCATGCACAACTCTGTATCCTGTCAAAAACAAAAACAACAAATAAACGTAAAAGCAGGAAAGTATGACTAAGAGTCAAATAGACACACCGGACTTAACAAACAACCGTATTCCCCGGCAATGGCGCCACTTTTTGATAACGCCCAAACTACACCTCAAATTAATGAAGCGTAAGCGGTCGTAGTCAAATATAGAACCCAACTAGGTTGGGGTCGAATCCCACAGGGAATATGGTGAGAATTAAGTCGTTAGTGAATTAGATAACTAATAGTCAATAGTTTCCGGTAAAAAGGGGGGGTTTTGTGTGATCAAATTGTAAACAAAACAAACAATAATTTATGCGAAATAATCAGTAGGAGAATGAACTAGGGAAGTGTTTACCATGGCGTTGGTAACAATGTCGATTCTAGGCTTAATCGGGTTCTTTTTATATGCGTGTCACGATGTGATTGAATTAATGGTATCGTCTAAACGTTTCTCAACCAAATAGACGAATTTACTTTTCAATTCTCTCGAACTTGAAAAGGTGTGCTTTTAGATTTCAATCCTAAACATCAAGTAGATCAATCTAGTTACAGCATTAATCATAAGACGAGAGTTAGTAGTCTCGAATCCTTGTTGTTAATCAAGTTTCCCGGTTTTAATCTCTTTACTCAAGCAAATTTAAACCTAGGAATGTTCTAATGTTTGCAACCACTAGAAAACGTTAACTAATGAATGATTAACAACGTGACAACATACATATTGAACCCAACGCTACCCGAAATCTATATCGCTACGTTTGCCATGGCTCCCACAACCCTAGTTGTGGGAGGTTTAGTTAATCATGCTATAAGGAAAAGAGAAGAGAATTGTATTCATAATAAAGAGAATGGATTCTTACAATATAGTGAAAACAATCTCCAATTATCCAAGAACAAGAAAAACCAAGATCCCAAGAACAATTCAAGAACAAGCTTGAGGAGAAGGAAACCGTGTGTAGCGCGTTTCCTCTCTCAAGAATCGCTCAAAACTCTCCTAAAATTATTGGGTAATGTATGTAAAAACTATTTTAAAAGCTTAACCCCTAAAATAAACCTAACATAGGGTATTTATAGGAGTCTAGGAACAAATCCCAAAAACGTCCGGATTCCGCGTAACCGACTGTCTCAACTTGACGGCCAGGCTGACGGACCGTCACTGGCTTGACGGACCGTCGCCTGGACCGTCACTGCTAACCAGTGATGCTGCCTCAGTGCTGCCTCAGGGTGACGGTTTGGGTGACGGACCGTCACCCACTTGACGGACCGTCGCCTGAACCGTCACTCTTATCCAGAATGCTCTTTTTGCTCGTTTTTCCTTCCGTTTCCATGTTTGTCCCTATTTCCTGAAAATATATCATAAACACATCAAAAACGACGACGGTTGCTTGAAAACGTACGATTGTTCTTAGTTAAAAGGAGTCGAAAGTGCCATAAAATGGTGGCACATCAGTCACTCGTAAGCTATTATCATCTTCCCGACCTCTCCATATTTCTTGGTTGGTCGCTTGTACTATTGACTATGTTGTTATGTCATAGATAAGGAGTGTTTGATGGGAACCAATGATGCTACATAAGGGAGAGAGAGTCTCGTAGTAAGGTATGTAAAGCTAAAACCTCTTTTCGCCATCAAGGCACGACCTAGAGTCACATGTTTGTCCTATAAAGGTCGTCATAGATTATATGCTTCTTGAAAGAAAAGCTTAATTCTATTATAGGTCTCTCTCGAGTGGAGTTCTAAGCCTATAGAGTTATAGTACTCATTTCTAGTCAAAGAAGTCACATGTTTCACCCGATCATACATGTCTTCAGTTGAAACTCTTAGAAGTTACCGAGCATATATGTCACGAACTTAGAGAAATTAATTGGCCACAAAATAGACCTGAGTATATAAGATCACATAGACATATGATTCTCCAGCGAAAAGAAAGTAATCAATATTCAGGTAACGAGTTATATGATTTATAAGTTGCCTACTATGAGACTTTACAAGCAAGACGAGATTATAGCCTACTCTGCAGCGTGGGGTGGGTATTATTAGGGCCACGACGTGTGACGCTATTCTGTGCATAGAATTCAAATAGAGTCAGATGGAACTTCCAATTGTGGATTCCCTGACTACACAGGCCTACGGGAACACCTTACAGGAGCCCTGGAGGGCGTACCTTGACAGACCACGTTATCCAGACTATGAGATTTCACACATGGTTGTGATAGTTGGCTACAGATGCCAAACATGTGTCACTGATCGCCGACAGTAGGCCATCTTGTGACTTCCTGACAGTTAGTATTACATAAAGAGTAGATAAATTATGTAAAAGGGTAAATATGTCACCTAGGCAAATTCTAGGGGTTTTAAACATATGTAATTAAGTAGTGTATAACACGTTATATAAGGACCCCTGATATTGGTCATTGTATTTGTTTCACTTTCAGTTTCAAATTATATTCCCTGTATGTGTATGCTCAAATTTTCCTATCTTTGATATTCAATTCAATGAGCATTCTTATATGTCTACTTGTTATTCAATATGCTTTACATACTAGTCCATGTTTCATATGTACTGACGTCCCTTTATTTTTAGGCGCTGCATTTTATAAATGCAGGCTAGGGTACTCAGGCTAGCAGACATCCACAGTAGACCAGTGCCTTCCCGTTGATCAGTTGGTAAGCTCCACCTCTCTCTGGAGCTATCAAATGCCTAGGTCATATATTTTGGATTCATGTACCTATTGTATGTTGGGTATGTCGGGGCCCTATCCCGACTAGTTATTAGATTTGCAGTTGCAGACTCTTTAGAGGCTTCTTAGACATAGTTTTGTTTTAGCTGTACAGTTTGTCTAGTGGGACCTTCAGTTATTTATGTTTCAGAATATGTATACACATGTTGATGTCCATATTGTTTCTTATCAGTTTATAACTTTATCATGAGTTTAGTATATATGTTTAGCAGGTTCTCGTATAATTCACTTGATGACCGCCCCTCCTAGATAGAGGGGTGACAAACTTGGTATCATAGCATAAGGTTCAATTGTCCCAGGGAGTCTAAGAAGCCGTGACTAGTAGGACCTTCCTTATGAATGTGTTGTGCGCCACATTTATAATTAAGGGACTACGCGGGCATTTAGGAATCTGAACTTCTATTAAAATCTAGATCGTGCAGTAGAGCTAAGTCATAGAAAGTTACTTCTGACTCACATTCTGCTTATTTGTGATACAGATCATGTCTACCAAAGATACGGATAATGTAGGCCATAGGGCCACTACCAGCACTAATCAGGAGGCAACCACTATAGAGCATTCTCCAGTATTAGCGGATCATACCAGGGCCCAAGAGATCTTGCCAAGTACTCAGGTGCCTAGAATAGAAGGGCATACAAGATTTTCTACACCTCCAGTAGCATCAACAACAGTTTCTACACTGCCTGTACCACCACCAGGTGCCTCAGAGGAAGATCTTAGAGGAGCAATACAATTGTTCACCCAGCTAGTAGCTGCTCAAGTCCAAGGACAGAATGTTCCTACATGTAACACTATTCAGGGGGAGACTGCCGGATCTAAAGTTCGTGATTTCCTCAGGATGAATCCCCAGGTGTTTACAGGATCTAGTGTGAAAGAGGACCCTCAACAGTTTATAGATAAGATCAACAGAATCTTCATGGTTATGCATATATCTGAGACTGAGGCTGTGGAATTGTCCTCCTATCAGCTAAAAGATGTTGCCATTTCCTGGCATGAGATGTGGGTCGATTCCAGGGGCTCGAACGCCCCTACAACACTTTGGGAAGAATTCTCGAGGGCCTTTATGGATCACTTTTTACCTTTAGAGCTTACGGAAGTGAGGGTGGATGAATTTCTATCCTTATGATAGAATAACCTCAGTGTTAAGGAGTATAGCATGCGATTTACACATTTGGCCAGATTTTCTCCATAGATGGTCAGCAACCAGAGGGCGAGGATGCATTACTTTGTGGGTGGCCTCGGAGATCATTTGATTGACTCTTATGTAGTTTCTACACTTAATAATGATATGGATATTTCTAGACTGATGGCATATGCACAGCAGGCAGAGGATCGCATCTGTGACCGCAAGACAGACAGATCAGAAAGGGAGCAGAGTAAGAGGGCTAGGGCAGCTGTCAGGTATTATAGAAGTGATAGGGCTTCCTCCAGCAGAGGTCCACCTAGGCAGGCTCAGTCGACATCCAACTTCATAGCTAGTGCTCCAGCTCAGTCATTAAGGTCCAAATAGGATCAGAGTCAGACTTCGAGGGCACTAGGCCCTCACTATCAGAGAGGTATTGGTCGGGGATTACCACCTCATCCTACTTGCATACAATGTGGTCGTTCTCATTTTGGAGAGTGATTATATGGCTCTACTGCTTATTGTGGGTGCAGATTAGAGGGTCACAAGATGCGTGATTGTCCTAGACTTAGAGCTAAGAGAAGGGGTGATAGATCACTATCCACAGGTTCTGCAGGAGCATCCTCTTCTTCAGCACCACCTTCATCTCGTAATGCTCAAGCACAGACAGGAAGAGGTACAGGAAGGGGTAGAGGTAGAGGTTCAGGTTCGGGAGCTGGCCCAAATTGAATATATGCATTAGCAGGCCGACAGGATTCGGAGGCTTCCCCAGATGTGGTTACAGGTACCTTATCCATCTTCTCTTATGATGTTTATGCATCGATAGATCTAGGGGCGACCCTGTCATATGTTACTCTATTTGTTGCTAAGAAGTTTGGAATAGAGCCAGAGTTATTACGTGAGCCATTTACAGTATCGACTCCAGTAGGAGAGTCTATTATAGCTAAAAGTGTCTACTATGGGTGCCTAGTAGCAGTATGTGGCCATGATACATTGGCTAACTTGATAGAGCTGGACAATGTTGATTTTGATGTCATTATAGGCATGGAATGGCTATCCTCTTGTTACGCTATAGTTGATAGTCGAGCTAAGATTGCTCGATTCCAGTTCCCAGGAAAACCAGTCTTGGAGTGGAAAGGGAATGTTGTGATGCCTAGAGGAAGGTTTATTTCCTATCTTAAGGCACAAAAGCTTATAACAAAAGGGTGTTTATATCACCTAGTTCATGTCAGAGACCTTGAAGCAGAGAAACGTATGTCAACTCTTCAGTCCGTACCCGTTGTGAATGAATATCCAGATGTGTTTCTCGATGAACTTCCTGAATTACCTCCGGTTAGAGATATTGACTTTGGTATCGACCTAGATATTGATACCCGGCCTATATCCATTCCGCCTTGTAGAATGGCACCAACAGAGTTGAAAGAGCTAAAGGAGAAGTTGAAAGATCTACTTGACAAAGGTTTTATTCGACCCAGCATATCTCCATGGAACAATGCGAATGTGTATAGATTACAGGCAGTTGAATAGAGTGACAATAAAGAATAAGTACCCCCTACCTAGAATAGATGATTTATTTGATCAGTTGCAGGGAGCTAAATGTTTTTCAAAGATTGACTTAAGAGCTGGTTATCACCAGTTGAGGATACGTGATGTTGATATTCTGAAGACAGCCTTCAGAACTAGATATTGGCACTTTGAGTTCCTTGTCATGTCATTTAGACTGACGAACGCCCCAGCAACCTTCATGGATATGATGAATAGTGTTTTCAAACCCTTTCTTGATATTTACGTGATTGTATTTATAGATGATATCTTGATATATTCACGTGATGAGGCAAATCATGGAGACCATCTCAGATCAATTCTACAGACTCTTATATAACACCAGCTTTATGCCAAGTTTTCTAAATGTGAGTTCTGGGTGAACTCAGTGGCTTTTCTTGGCCATGTGGTCTCCGGTGATGGTATCAAAGTGGACTTTCAGAAGATAGAGGTTGTGAAGAGATGGCCTCGACCTACCACTCTGACAGAAGTGCGTAGTTTCTTGGGGCTCGCCGGTTATTACAGGAGGTTTATGGAGGGATTTTCCTCTATTTCTGCCCCATTGACTAAATTAACACAGAAAGCAGCCAAATTTCAGTGGTCAGATGCTTGTGAAAGAAGCTTCCAAGAGCTGAAAGATAGATTGACTACAACTCTTGTATTGACCTTACCAGAGGGAACAGTAGGGTATGCCATTTATTGTGATGCTTCGGGTGTCGGCCTAGGATGCGTCTTGATGCAACATGGGAATTATAGAATACGCTTCTCGATAATTGAAAAAGCATGAATAGAACTACCCCACACATGATTTAGAGCTTGCAGAAGTTGTATTCGCACTTAAGATTTGGCGCCACTATTTGTATGGGGTACATGTTGACATATTTACAGACCATAAGAGTCTCCAATATATCTTCAAACAAAATGAGTTGAATTTGAGGCAGAGAAGGTGGCTAGAGTTGCTGAAAGACTACGATGTCAATATTCTCTACCACCCTGGTAAAGCCAACATTGTAGCGAATGCTCTTAGTCGCATTTCTATAGGCAGCCTAGCACATTTGTCACCCGTTCAACATGAAGTAGCACGAGATGTTCACAGATTAGCCAGTCTAGGAGTTTGACTTCTAGATTCTGAAGATGGGGGTGTGGTTGTGCAGAACACTACAGAGTCATCATTAGTGGTGGTAGTGAAAGAAAAACAATATGATGATCCCTTATTACTCCAGTAAAGAGAAGTAATCCGACAACAAAAAATTTTAGCATTTGAGATGGTGGGGGATGGTTCCATAAGGTGCCAAGGGAGACTGTGTGTTCCTAATGTAGATTGTCTAAGACAACAGATAATGACTGAAGCACATTGTTCCTGGTATTCCATTCATCCAGGCTCTACAAAGATGTACCATGACCTTAAAGAGGTCTACTGGTGGAATGGCATGAAAAGGGATATATCAGAGTTTGTAGCACAGTGCTCCAACTGCCAGCAAGTAAAAGCACAACATCAAAGGCCCAATGGCCTAACTCAGACTATGAGCATTCCAGTATGGAAATGGGAGGCCATTAACATGGATTTTGTTACAGGTTTGCCTTCCTTATTTCACAAGCATGACTCTATTTGGGTGATCATTGATCGATTAACAAAATCAGCCCACTTTTTACCAGTTAAGTCTACCAGTACAACAGAAGATTATGCCAAGCTATATATAAAAGAGATTGTTCGCTTGCATGGAATCCCAATGTCCATCATTTCAGATAGGGGTGCCCAGTTCACCTCACACTATTGGAGGTCATTCCAAGATAGTTTGGGAACACAAGTGAACCTTAGCACTGCATTCCATCCACAGACGGATGCCAAGCCGAGTGCACTATTCAGACACTCGAAGATATATTATGAGAATGCATTCTAGACTTTAAAGGCAATTGGGATGATCATTTGCCCTTGTTAGAATTTGCCTATAATAATAGCTATAACTCCAGTATTGGCATGGCTTCATTTGAAGCTCTTTATGAGAGAAGATGTAGATCACCTATTGGTTGGTTTGATGTAGGTGAGACTCAAATATTAGGACCAGATCTTGTCCATCAAGCAGTTGAAAAGGTAAAGCTAATACAGGAGCGGCTGAAGACCACTCAAAGCCGACAGAAATCTTATACAGATGTGTGGCACAGAAATTTAGAGTTTCAAGTTGATGACTGGGTATTCTTGAAGGTATCGCCTATTAAGGGGGTTATGCAATTTGGAAAGAAAGGTAAGTTGAGCCCTAGATATATTGGTCCTTATAGAATCCTAAAGAGGGTTGGCCAAGTATCCTATGAGGTTGATTTACCTCCTGAGTTAGCAGCAGTGCATCCAGTCTTTCATGTGTCTATGTTACGTAAATGCTTCGCGAATCCTTATCAAGTTATCTCTTTAGAGGGTATAGATCTCTTAGGAGATTTATCATATGAAGAAGTCCCGGTGGCCATACTAGATAGACAAATCAGAAAATTGAGAACGAAAGAAATAGCTTCAGTTAAAGTCCTATGGAAAAGTCAGAATGTAGAAGAAGCCACGTGGGAAGCAGAGGCCGATATGAAGGGAAAATATCCTCACTTATTCAAGGAACAAACAGAAGGTTTTTAAAGTCATTACTCCTTTCATTCGAGTATAAATTTTAGTCATATTTGTTAATACTATTTTAGCAATATGCTAAATGTTCAGGTACTTGATACGTGCCTATGATTCAAGAATTCTATATGTTCCTCAGAGTTGAGATGTAAAGTTTAAAGATTATGAGGTAAGCTATATTAACTACAATAGTTTTCTTTCCTATAAGGCCAAGCGGAGCCTCGTTGATACCTATTGAATATTATTCTCTTGTTGTGACGCTCTGTGAAGCGTATGGTATGTGTTTTGGTTAGCTGACAGGTTTCAGATAGGACAGTTTACAAGGGAAACTCTGGCAAAAAATTTTTTGGAAAAAGATAAGAGTTAGAATAATTTTGAGTCGTATCCTTCATTCGCGGATGAATGATCCCAAGGGGGGGATAATGTAGTGCCCCGAACTTAAGATACGCGTGCAACTCGTAAACGTGAAGGAATCATTATGAACCAAGAGGATAAGGTTGTGAATGGATAATTATGCAAAGGTATGCTTATACTAAGCTATTTGAAGTGATATACCAAGGTTATATACCAAATGGAGACTTGGAACAAAAGTTCAAATTGAAGGATTCAGTACGGTGGACTATTTCAAGCAAGCTAGTACAAGGTCTTACTTGTAATGGGTATATCTCCCAATATAAAATGATTTATAGGTCCTATGAAGTACCAAATTCAATATATTTGTGTCTGGTTTTCAACGCAACAAACCGCTCGTCCATACGAGTTTGGAGTAACAAGTTATGCGCATTTTACTACAGACACGCGCACTGCCCAATCACCGCGGGACATGTGGAAGCCTTGGGTAAGTCGGCCAAAAGTGGTGTATTTATATTGAAACTTTGGGATTTCGTCTCCCATACATATCAGAACATAAGGGACCTGCTTAACACTTGTTTTCTTCAGTTTTTCTTCATCTCAAGCCCTCCCTAGCCTAAAGTAAGTGAATTCCTTCAAGAATGAAGTGTATTTTTCATCGTAGGTCACAGAAACATACTTAGTCAAGTGTTTTCTTGAAACAAAAGGTGTTGTTCTTGAAGATAAAAAGGGTGCAGGGTTTGTATTCTTATTGATAAAGGTATGGCTTCTGTTCTATCCCTATAAATATGACTCTAAGAGTTGTTTTAAGTATAGTTTACGGGTAGGACTCACAGGACGGTGAAAGGAAGCTGTGAGTCCATGTTTTGCCCATTGTAACTAATATATTCGGTGAGGAGGGAGTATGTAGAGGGCTGTAATGGTTGTACTGTTGAATAAACGAGGTGTGTATTGTGGTGTATTGAGGCAGCAAGCTTGCTGCGATAAGGAGGGACGCTAGGTATAGCAAACACGATTTCTACGGCTCTTGCAAGCTTGTCCCTCGTCAAGTGTTTGATAAAATACCTAAAGGTTTGAGGATGTTGTTTATATGTTATTTGGCTTCCTATCACTGTATTAAATGTTATAATTCTCGCCCAACTTAATCTATGAGATTAAAGGGTCATTTAAATGCTACTAAATAAAGAACTCCCGAGGCGGTATTTAAAAGTCGAGGGGTCAAGTTTATGACCTTGTTTGGGATATGGAATGGGATGCATATTGTAAGGAATTGATGGAGGGATTAATATTGACTTCATAGGTGGTCATAGTTCAGTTGATAATGGGAAAAGAGAGAGGTGGGATGATACACCATTTAAGTATCTTATTTGCTAAGCTTGTCGCTCGTAAGCTATTATCATCTTCCCGACCTCGCCATATTCCTTGGTTGGTCGCTTGTACTATTGAATATGTTGTTATGTCATAGATAAGGAGTGTTTGATGGGAACCAATGACGCTACATAAGGGAGAGAGAGTCTCGTAGTAAGGTATGTAAAGCTAAAACCTCTTTTCGCCATCAAGGCACGACCTAGAGTCACATGTTCCTCCTATAAAGGTCGTCATAGATTATATGCTTCTTGAAAGAAAAGCTTAATTCAATTTTAGGTCTCTCTCTTGTGGAGTTCTAAGCCTATAGAGTTATAGTACTCATTTCTAGTCAAAGAAGTCACATGTTTCACCCGATCATACATGTCTTCAGTTGAAACTCTTAGAAGTTACCGAGCATATATGTCACGAACTTAGAGAAATTAATTGGCCAAAAAATAGACCTGAGTATATAAGATCACATAGACATATGATTCTCCAGCGAAAAGAAAGTAATCAATATTCAGGTAACGAGTTATATGATTTATAAGTTGCCTACTATGAGACTTTACAAGCAAGACGAGATTATAGCCTACTCTGCAGTGTGGGGTGGGTATCATTAGGGCCACGACGTGTGACGCTATTCTGTGCATAGAATTCAAATAGAGTCAGATGGAACTTCCAATCGTGGATTCCCTGACTACACAGGCCTACGGGCACACCTTACAGGAGCCCTGGAGGGCGTACCTTGACAGACCACGTTATCCATACTATGAGATTTCACACATGGTTCTGATAGTTGGCTACAAATGCCAAACAGGTGTCACTGATCACCGACAGCAGGCCATCTTGTGACTTTCTGACAGTTAGTATTACATAAAGAGTAGATAAATTATGTAAAAGGGTAAAGATGTCACCTAGGCAAATTCTAGGGATTTTAAACATATGTAATTAAGTAGTGTATAAGACGTTATATAAGGACCCCTGATATTGGTCATTGTGTTAGTTTCACTTTCAGTTTCAAATTACATTCCCTGTATGTGTATGCTCAGATTTTCCTATCTTTGATATTCAATTCAGTGAGCATTCTTACATGTCTACTTGTTATTCAGTCTGCTTTACATAACAGTACATGTTTCATATGTACTGACGTCCATTTATTTTTGGGCGCTGCATTTTATGAATGCAGGCTCAGGTACTCAGGCTAGCAGACATCCACAGTAGACCAGTGCCTTCCCGTTCATCAGTTGGTAAGCTCCACCTCTCTCTGGAGCTATCAGAGTCCTAGGTCACATGTTTTGGATTCATGTACCTATCGTATGTTTGGTATGTTGGGGCTCTGTCCCAACTAGTTATCAGATTTTCAGTTGCAGACTCTTTATAGGTTTCTTAGACATAGTTTTGTTTCAGTTGTACAGTTTGTCTAGTGGGCCCTTCAGTTATTTATGTTTCAGAATATGTAAACACATGTTGATGTCCATATTGTTTCTTATCAGTTTACAACTTTATCATGAGTGTAGTATATATGTTTAGCAGGTTCTCGTATAACTCACTTGACGTTCACCCCTCCTAGCTAGGGGCGTGACACCCGGATGGTATAAAATAGTGAAATCATAGTCCTTCAGCAACTCAACCTATATCATATGCCTCGCGTTCAACTCGCGCTAACTCGTAATGTACTGAAGACTACGATGGTCGGTGAATATCTCACAATGAACTCCATATAGATAGTGCCATAAGATCTTGAGCACGAAGACTACCGCCGCCAACTCTAAGTCATGAATGGGGTAGTTTCGCTAGTGAACCTTCAGCTACCTCGACGCATATGCTATCACCAGAACCTGCTGCATCAACACATAACCAAGACCGACCCCTGAAACATCACAATACACAGAGAAACTCAGACCCTCAACCGGCAAGGTCAGGACCGGAGCTAAAGTCAATAAGGCCTTAAGCCTCTGGAAACTATCCTTGCACTGGTCAGACCACTAAAACTGAGTATCCTTCCTAGTCAGCATAGTCAAGGGTGCTTCTATGGAATAGAACCCCTCTACGAACCATATGTAGTATTCGACTAACCCAATAAAGTTATGGACCTCAGTAGGAGTGGTAGGTCTGGGCCAATCACGAACCGCAGAAATCTTACCCGGATCCACTCTAATCCCATCCTTAGACACCACGTGCCCTAGGAATGCAAATGAATCTAACCAAAACACACACTTTGAGAACTTGGCATAAAGCCGATGATCTCTCAAAGTATGATGTATAGTCCTCAAATGCTGCTCATGCTCGTTCCTACTCCTCGAGTATATCAGAATGTCATCAATGAAGACTATCACGAACAGATCCAGGTACGGACTAAGCACCCTATGCATCAAGTCCATAAAGGCGGCGGGGGCATTAGTCAACCCAAAGACTTCACCAGGAACTCACAATGGCCATAACGTGTCCTGAATTTTGTCTTAGGGATGTCCTCCGCCCTAATCCTCAGCTGATGGTAGTCGGACCTCAAATCAATCTTAGAAAACATGGCGGAACCCTGAAGCTGATCAAATAGGTCATCAATCCTCAATATTGAATACTTATTCTTCACTGTCACCTTATTCAACTGTCGGTAATAAATACACATCCGCATCAACCCATCCCTCTTCTTTACAAAGAGAACGGGAGCACCCTAAGGAGACATACTCGGTCTACTAAACCCCTTACCTAACGAATCCTGGAGCTGCTCCTTAAGCTTTCTCAACTCAGCAAGAGCCATACAATAGGGAGGGATAGAAATAGGCCTGGTGCCTGGCTCTAACTCAATGGAAAAGTCAATGTCCCTCTTAGGTGGAAGGCCCGACAGGTCAGCAGGAAACACATCTAGGAAGTCTCTAACCACAAGAACAAACTCAGGAGATGTAGGGTAAACACTAGCATCTCGGACGTATGCTAGATAGGCTAGACACGCACTTGAACTCAACTTCCTAGCTCGAAGACAAGAGATGATCCCAGACTGTGCATGGCTAACAGAACCCTGCCACACAATCGGGGATACACCGGGCACGGCTGTGGTAATGGTCTTAGCATAACAACCCAAAACCGAACGGTAAGGGGATAACAAGTCCATGCCCAGTATCACATCAAAGTCTAACTTATCAAGTATCATCAAGTCAGCCCAAGTATCCAAGTCCCCAACAGATATCACACAGGATCTCACAATCCGATCCACTACTAAAGAGTCTCCTACTGGGGTCAAAACAGAAACAGGTACAGACAATGGCTCAATAGCCAACCCCAAACAAGGCAGAAAGTAGGTAGATATATATGAGCAAGTGGATCCAAGATCAAACAAAGCATAAGCTGGCTGACGACATACAAAAATTATACCTGTGATCACAGCATCTGAGGCCTCTGCCTCCGGTCTCTTCGATACCACATAGAACTGATGATGACCTCCACATGCTCGACCACCATCCCTACCACTTGCTTTGCTACGTGGGGAACCACCTCTACACTGACCACCGCCTCCCTGAGCTGGTGGCTGAGCAGAGCAAATAGGCTGAAACGCACCCCGCTGGGGGTAATTTTTAGCATAATGGCCACCAACTCCGCACTCATAACAAGTTATACCCCGCTGGGGGCAATCTTTGGCAAAATGACCACTAACACCACACTCATAGAACGACCTTGATGGCCCACCCTATCGAGATAGACCCGCTAAACCTGTGTGGCCACCTCGGCCTGATGCCCTAGAAGTAGTATCCCTCGCAGACTGACCGTTGTGACCATGCTGACTGCTCTGACCATGCTCAAACTGAGAACCTGAAGCCTGAAGTGACGCCTATACTAGTCGACTAGACTGAACCTGATGCTGATGTGGATGATAACCTCAGCCCCACTGGTCGGAACCTCTACCACCATGCCTAGAACTATTGTAACCACCCTAATGTCCTGGCCTCTTATCTCTGGCCCTGGTGTTATGATGATGCAAATCCTCAACCATACGGCCATAGTCTGCAATGGCCTGGAATGACCGACTGCTAGCAACTAGTACCTCTGCAGGCACTCTGAACTCTCTCTGAAGCCCCCAAATAAATCTACGGACTCAGTCGGCCTCGGTAGGCATGATCATGGCCCAAAAAGGAGCAAGCTGATAGAAACGGGTCTCATACTCTGAGACGGTCATAGAATCCTAGGAAATTCTAGTGAACTCCTCCCTCCGATGCTCCCTGTCGCTCTGTGGCAAGCAGTTGGCCATAAAGTCCTCATAGAACTCGGACCAGGTCAAGGAAGTTGACGTAGAGGGCATGCAAGCAACATGTGCTCTCCACCATAAATTTGCTGGACCCTCCAGCTGATATGAAGTATAGCCAACCCCGTGAGTCTCTAATAAGCCCAAATGATGCAACATCTCCTCACAGGTGGTGATAAAGTCATGGGGGTCCTGACCAAGTGTACCAGCAAATCTCGGCGGTGCCAATCTCAAAAACCTACCCAAAGACTTCTGCTCCGTGTTTGCCATAGTAGGGCGAGAAGTAAGTGGTTGCGCTCCTAAACTCTGAACACCTAGGGCTTCCCCCGAAGCGAGTGTCTGTGTTGCCTCCGAAGGCCTCTCCCCAATTACACCTAGAAGCTGAAGCAACAAACCTCGAATATCTGAAGACTGAGCTGGGGCTGAAACTGGTACTGGAGTTGGTGGTACCTGGTTGTCCCCGGGTCCACATGATGCTGCTCTGGAGCCAACTCTGGCTCGTAGTCATACTCATGATCTATATCTGCTCTACCAGCTCTAGCAGGCGCTGGTGCTCCGGGACGACCTCTAGCCCTACCTCGGCGACCACCCCAGCCCCTAGCTGGAGTCAGAGGTATAGGGGCAGGAGGCTCTCCTCCGCCTGAAGATGATGATCTATAGCATACTACACACGAAAGAGAAGCAAGAAAAGTCCATTTTCCCTAAGTTGTCACTATAGCCTCCTGAATATTGAGCACGGACATCTCCATCCCAATCCGCAGGACTCTACTAGATATTGGCTCCTATATGGATGACACCGGTGAACCTAGGGCTTTGATACCAAGCTGTCACGACCCGATTTCTTGGTCATAATGGCACCTACAACCTCCCAGTAGGCGAACCAACCCCCGTAGCTCAGAACGATTAGGAATGGGCTACATTCTAATAGTTTAAGCAAAAGATCTGATACATAAGCGGAAGCAAGGGCATAATGAGAAGAAAATAGATACAAGGGAGATATAAACAAGCAAAATCTAAACCAATCCAACACCTGGTATCAAAGCGTATAAGAGCCGAACTACATCAGGAGTACAAAGGTCCAAAAGTCATATACACATAAGCTGTCTCCGAATCGTAACAGAGTGCAGAATATATGAAAGATAAACTAAGTCAAGCTCTGAACGCCAAGAGCTCACCTTCAGCCTGGATGATCCAAAAAATAGCTGCTTGCACGAGTCTCCGGTGCTCTAACGGCGATGGCCCACACCAGGATCTTCACTAGAAGATGCAGGGAGGTAGAGTGAGCACCAAATGCGAAGCATAAGGTACCCAGTAGGTATCATAGGCCGACTGGGCACATATAAAGTAAAAGAACAGCAGCAGGTAGAGTAGAAATAAACAGTCACAACAATCAACGGTAATGTACACAGGAACTAGCCCAGAGGGAAGGAAAAAGAAAACACCAAGAACAACTAGCAAAAATAGAGTATGTATACATGGAAAATGCAGGTGAAAGTAAGAACGACGCACGTGAGATCCTCGCAAAAAAGTATATACACAAGTTTAGAAATGGATGGCATACCGGTAACCTCAAGCATAAAGAATGGGAGAGAAGTGTAAAGTAGACATGCTTGGAATCAGTAAACAATAACTACACTAATAACAACAATCTCATTCCAAAAACCAACAGCCCCGTTGTAACCAAGCTCTAATCACGACCACCTCAATCCAAAAACTAACTACCCCGCTGTAACCAATATTGCACCCCAGATAGAAGTAATAATGATAGGACACTACCTACAGTCGCCCGGCCACCCATACAACCGAGGAACACAAACAAGTGAAAACAAACCCTCCGGCATCCCAGCGTACAATCAATAATCAATAGACCAGGGTGATACCTCACGCAGATAAATGATATGGTGCTATGCAAAGTAAAAGTGATCAAGTACCATATGTCAGCCACTTTCGGCGACCTGTAAGACCCAGAAGGCGGGACCCATGAAAGGTCCCACCCATATACCACTACTACACCGTATACACTCCCTTCGACACCCGCAGCTCACAGCTTCTGGTCTACAACGGTAAGGTCCATGGAGGCCCCCAACCAACATACTAGATGCCCCACATCCTCAATACAAACCCCAAGTAAAGTTGCCTGGAGGGTATCCAGGTCTAAAATAGTAAGCCCAAAAGCTCTAGTACTTGACCCCGCCTAGTCCAGCAACACCCCGAATGCTATAGTATAAAGGTATGGCACCCGACCCCGTCGAGCCTAGAGAAAAGTGGAACTCTAGATAAAATGTCTTTCAAAACATTCCTTACCCAAAGAAGATCTATAAGACAAGTCAAACCATTTCCAAATCATTTCCGTTGATGGGCCCCCCCGGGCCATACTAGGTTTAGAAAACAGTTCCAGAAGGCCCCAAGCCAAATCATAGTAAAACGCGTGAAAATACTTCTATATGCATGGAAATGGGATGATCAAACACACAATATCCACCCCGCATGTCACAATCAACCTATCGGCCCTACACAGGCTCCAAAGCTACTCAGCAAGCATAACCAGCCTACAAGGATAATTCTATGTCCGGAACTCACGACATTCCCAATATCCCACCATCTATGTTCCAGAGTCAACAAGGCCTCACAGGACCACAAGGGTAATAATATCAGATAACCAGAATACTACACAAAACGTAGGAGAGAACGGAACGGATCATGGAAAAGCGGTCAAGGTCTGTGGTACCAACCTAAAGACCCCACCCAAGGATGCCATCTAGTATAATTTTACCCTATATATCCGAATTCTAGGGAGTTAAGCCATAACCTACCTGTCGACCGACGACAAGCTGTAGAACGATGATATCCGAGGCCGAGCTGCTCCGGGAAGCTCAGAACGAGAATCAAACTATCAAATTTAAGAATATAATATTAAGGCAAGTCCAACGATACCCATATCATCACAGTAATAGTCGAGCCAAAATCTGGGTTGTCGGTGGGCCCGTGGGCCCCACAACCCAAAATCAAAAATGAAAAGAAACTTGATGATCACCACTTTCCAAGGGATGCCTGCTCGGAATTTTAGAGGGACTTTGGCCAAGGGATTGACTCAAACCAGCCAGCCAACACCAGGAATGAACAAGCGATAAAAGAGATAATTTGACGAATTAAAGTGAAAGAAACTTACCAATTATGATGGAGGAATGATCAAGGCCAAGGAATTAGCGCCCCAACACCCAGAATTGATCAATTATAGAGCTTAGACGAGATTGGAGGAGTCAACAATGAAGGAAAAATGAGTTGAGAAATAGGGAAATGAAGGGGAAATATTTAACTTAAAGCTGCCAGCGAGTGCCGCATTTGCGAAATTTCATCGTAATTGCGGAGGTCACTATTCCCTTGTGCCTCAACAATTGCGGAGAAACCACCGCAAATGCGATAACCGCAAATGCGGCCAAGCACCGCAAAGGCGGAACCAGCACCTCGGCCAAACAACGCAAATGCGGTCAAATATCCAGAAATGCAGACCCAACATGTACAACAACTGCAACCAATAAAAGAAAACCAGCTAAGTTTAAAACGCATGATTTGACCCTCGGGAAGCATCCGGGGTCCTGCAAACGCAAACGAGCATATCTAATCAACTGAAAATGGCATTCTGGACTCAACAGAAATGATGAAAACCTCAACGGAGGTCGATAGCACAAAAAGTGGACCCCACGCTCAAGAAAACTTTAGGCCTAGCTTTCCAAAACGGAACACTGAGGCCTAAAACAAGGCAGGGAGCCTCGGGACCCAAAATAAAGGTCTCCCTAGCCCAAAGTCAACATTCCGGAGCTAACAACGCTGCCAAAATTTCCATTTGAGGCTATCTTTTCCGAATGTTGAACAAAGTCAAACCTTCAAGTTCAACTTAGCTAAAACCCAAAAACTAAGACAAAATGAATTTGAAAGCTTCCAGACTCCGACCAATCACCTTCATACTCAAACTCACCATTCTGGAGCTGATGGAATCATCGGATTTTGAATCCAACACCCCGATCACCGAAAGTCACCCAAAGTTACACTTCAACTCCAAATGGCCTGAAAACAGAGAAAACACAACCAGACCCACACCAGAAATTCTTAGGCCTCAACTAAAGGTCAACCATACCAAACTCATCGCTCTGGAGCTAACGGAACTGTCAGAATTCAATTCCGAGCACGTTAGATAAGAATGTTGACCAAAGTCAATGATATTCTAAGTTGAAGTTCTAAAACAGGAAAAAGGGCAAAAACAACCAAACGAATGACCGGGGTACCAAACTACCGGTCCCAGCAAGCCATAAATAACTTGGGGCCACTATAGGAAAGATTTAACAGTACAATAAATGTGTAAACGTGAAGATGACCGGAAGGGTCATCACAAAATTTAATCTCAACAAAATTTTTATAAAAATAATTTTTAAAATTTGTTGATACTTTTTCACACTGCACGAAGCGCGAGTAATGTTGCTAGTTAATACTAAATTTGAACCTCTTTTTGGTGAGAAATTTTGGAGAAATAAGGAAACAATGAGAAAAAAGGGGAAATTAAGCTTACTAGGGAAATAAAGTTTCTCTTTAGATAAAATCTACTTTGTGGGTGTATGTGTATAATAATATTATTATTATTATTAATAATAATAATAATAAGGAATATATTATTTTTTGTGGGATCCATGTTTACATGGTATAAAAAAGATTTATTTTTCCATGTCATTTTTTTAATGATAATTGTGGGTAAGTGATTTTTGAAAATAAAAGGCTTAAGTTGAGTGATTTTATTGATACAAAATAAAGTTCAATAACTTCACTAGATAATATTCCATAGTTCAATGACTTTTTGAGATATTCACTCAATATAATCTTGCAACAAATTGGAAAACTCATCATTTCCTTTCCATGTTGCCTTTCCAATATAGTAATACTTTCCATCCTTTAAGCATTCAACATGTCTATATAATCTTGCAAAAAATTGGAAAACTCATAATTTCCTTTCCATGTTCCCTTTCAAATGTAGTGATACTTTCCATCCTTCAAGCATTCAACATGTCTATCTAATCTTGCAACAAATTGGAAAACTTATAATTCCCTTTCCATGTTCCCTTTCCAATATAGTAATACTTTCCATCCTTCAAGCATTCAACATATCTATATAAACACATGACTCCTTACTCTTTCCTCCATCACCAATCACTCCTTTTTTTAGATATTGAAAGGAAAGAAAAAGAAAGGAAAATGGTAAGAGGGAAAGTTGAATTGAACAAGATTGAGAAAACAAGTAACAAGCAAGTGACATTCTCAAAAAGGAGGATAGGATTATTCAAGAAAGCTAATGTATTGGTTGTTTTATGTGCAACTGATGTTGTTGTTACTGTTTATTCCAACAATGGAAAATAGTATGAATTTTCTAGTTGAATAAACAATAACAGCAAAATCAGCTTCACATAGAATAGTCAATCCGTTAGCTATCTTCGATAATCTAATCCAGCTCCTTTTTGAAAAAGTCACTTGTCTATTACTTTTTTTCTCAATATTCTTCAACTCAATTTTCCCTCTTACCATTTTCCTTTCTTTTTTCTCTCCTTTCAATATCTAAAAAAAGGAGTGATTGGTGATGGAGGAAAGTGTATGGAGTCTTGTGTTTATATAGGCATGTTTAATGCTTGAAGGATATAAAGTATTACTACATTGGAGAGGGAAAACAAGAAGGAAATGATGAGTTTTTCAATATGTTGCAAGATTATGTTAGTATGGAGTTTTCTATAATAAGGTAGATTTGAATTTAGCCTTTAGGTGAGTTGGTTAAAATTTACTCGCACGTGGTGTTTACGCTAGATCAGACTATCTTATTATGGAAATTATAGTAAGTCATATCTTTAAATTTACTGGTTCAATGTTACATCAAAAAGATCTCCCCTAACCACCAAGAGTGGCTAATTCGAGGAAAGAACGACTTGCATTATTTGGTTGCTTTCTTAATTTTATACTTGTATTTCAATTTGCAGGTCTATGATGATCGACATCAAGAATTAATTCCATGTATGGACAGGCATCTCATATATCAAATGGGATAAAAGTTGTATTTGTCACCAATGAAGATATATGAAAGATGTTGCCCTTTCAAAAAAGTTTGATTGTCGAAATTTATTTTAGTTGTTTCAGTAATTTTTAGCTTAATAAATTATTTAGATTTAGGATGAATATAAAATTTAATTTTTATTAGTTTTTTTAGTTGTTGAGATAATATAGGTAGTTTGAATTTTAAGTTATGCTGATTTTCTATTGTAGTTGGCTATTTATAGTGCTCCTATGCCTAAGAAGAAAATTTAAAGGCATTTTCAATCCTTTTTTGCTGCCCCATCTTTTAAAAAAGTCAACAGTGGTATAAGAGCTTCATTAATCTTATGAGATCTGTGAGTTCTTCTAAAGAATTACCATATCATTTTTAACCCGTTAGAGATACCATTTTTAACTCGTTAGGGCTACAATTTTTAGCCCGCCAATGCTATTTTAAACTCGTGCTTATTTTCAACACACATGTTATTTTTAACATATTATATATATATATATATATATATATATATATATATATAAGAGGATCCTAAGTCTACCTACGTGGCCTGCCTCATTAAGCAGAAAACCCAATTATTATTTTTTTCTTTCATTTTTTCAGCCTTTTATCCTATTTTCCCTATTTATCTACCTATTTTTTAAAATTTGGAAGACACATTCGGAAATAAAAAATCGTCTTCTTAAATTCCTTTTTCCCAAATGTTACATTTTAAAACCTATTAACTACGACTCCTTACACTGTTCTTTTTCCATTTTCCAGGTAAAACTCCTCATCAAACCTTTTATACCCCCATCTTCCTCTCAATATAAATCAGTCTTTTACAACCCTTTTTGATTAAAACCATAGGACCGGAAATTAGATTGGAGATTTTGGTTAAGCGGTGCCTCTGTCGGCTACATAAAACAATTTCGCATCTGTCGCGTCCTCTTTCATTTTTAACTAACATTAAAGAAGAAGACATCTTCAAGTATTAATTTGGTCAGTATCCGACGAACACTATTTTATTTGTGGTCTTCACTCAATTCTTTTTTATTGTTGCAAATATATTTGAAGGCATTCACTGGTAATATATACATTCTCAAAAAATTAAGATGTGAAAATATAACAACTTTTACCCCTGCTGTTGCATTAACTACGCGCTCTGGTTATATCGTTGGATCATCTTATGTATTATGTTACAATCTTCTGAAGCATTCAATGAAAAAAATATGCTTGAACTATGATTTTTTTTTGCTAAAGGTGATGTTAACTATCATGGTGTTTGATTGCGTTTTTACTGTAGATATTGTATAAACATTTAATTTCTACCTATGTTTTTAGGCTTAAATGCATTTTACATACACATTGAACTTTGGTATGTCTAATTCCCCTCTTCTTCTTTTGCGGTCCATTTCAACAATCTTCTCATTATTTTTCTTTCATTTTTTAACGAATATGCACCACCATTAACTTATATGTTGCCCATATAGAATATCTAGGAAGTAGTAGTAATAATATCTTGTAATGCCGACAGTTTATGGGATTCTTTTTACTCGACGTTACATGTTTTGTATATTTATTTTACAGATTAAGCTCCATACTATTATACTAGACTGAGGAGAGTTCATGATAGACTTCTATAAATAATTGGTGCAATATTTCTATATATGTTATGTAGATCATATAAATAACACTTATATTCTTATTTCAGTTATCTCAATCATGTTATTATGTCCCCGTGTTTCTGTATAAAACCTAATTTTTTCATATATTTAATATTGTTGACATTTTCATGTTTCTTGCACATTGTGTATCTGTGAGTTGTGATTTTTCTATGGTTACCACTATCAATCTTTCTTTATTTAGAAATAGAATAGAATAGAGAATGAGATAGGCTATATTTTCTATTGATCATAGGATCAATTTTTTATTGGAGTAATACCACGATTTAATATAAGTATCATATTAATAAAAATGGTCTAAAAAGAGATGTGTTGACATTGCTAACTGCATTGGAAAGTCTGCAAATGCATAAATCTACATGATGTCACTAGCATTGATTTTTTAGAATGAATCGTTCAGGACAAGCAGAGAAGGCTAGCTAGCAAAGGAGCCTAAGTTGGTAATACATGATATATTTTGCAAAGAAAATATGAAGACTAAGTTTGTAAAGGAATTACAAAACATGAACTTCTATCGTCGAGTAATGTAGTAGTTACTTTGCAGATAGAACTGTGTAGCCAGGCTAAGCAGAGGAGCAGTATAGGGCCATGTTGGTCAAAGATTTTGAAAGTTTTTCTTTTTTCCTCTTGAGCTGTAAATTTTTAACAATTGGTAACAAAATCGTTTAGTTACCAACTTAAAAATAACAACACAATATTCACACTTTAATAAAACAAATAGTCTCAAGGATGTTGTTATCTTATAACCTTTCATATTTCATTATTTATAGACCATTGTGTCACGACTCTATTTCTCAGGTCATGATGGCACCTACAACCCCCCGGTAGGCGAACCAATTCCCGTAGCCCAGAACAATTAGTAATGGGCTACTACCTAACCAAAATGCACCAGCAAGCAGAAATAAGCGGAAGCAGAATGTAAAGGTAGACCAAGCGGAAGCAAAACTCAAATACATACATAAAGGAAACTACACCAACCCCAAGACTTGGTATCGATAGTACAAAAGCTTCTAATAATATACAAGTGCTAGAAGTAACAAAATGATAAGTACAACTGTCTCTGAATATACAAAGAGTAACAGTTCAAAAGATGAGATGTGGTCAAGCCCTGACCGTCAGGCGCTCATCCTAGTCCCAAACATCCACAAAATCTGAACGAGTCTCTAATGTGATCAACGGTGAGAACTCAACTAATAGTATGAGCACCAAAACAATGGGTACTCAGTAGGCATCATCGGTCGATTGAGCGCACATAAGATATAGAAGCAGTAAGTAACAAATACCAAGAAAGCAATCACCGAAGAAATAAAGGAAGCACAAGGAGCTATAACAGAGAGTAGAAAACCAAAAGCTACAAGTAAAACATGCTAGCACAGAAAATATAATT
The DNA here is from genome assembly GCA_003996215.1 of Jaltomata sinuosa. Taxonomy (NCBI): domain Eukaryota; kingdom Viridiplantae; phylum Streptophyta; class Magnoliopsida; order Solanales; family Solanaceae; genus Jaltomata; species Jaltomata sinuosa. The sequence goes on from QJPP01000719.1 coordinate 70,873, forward strand.
ACACAGAATCACAAGTGAAGGAAAGAAGAACGCACCTGGAGTCCACAATAATATAAGTAAGTAGAAAGAGAGAGTTGAGAAAATGGCGGTATACCGGTAACCTCAAGTAAAAGGAAAAGACGGAAAGCAGTCTAACATATTCAAAATGGAATCAACAAGAATAAGAAAATCTTAACACCAATCCAATCTCATGATAGCATAACCAGGGAATCACCTCACAAGTACAACCCTAGGATAAAATAATTAGACCACAATAACCGAGAGATACCACTCAACTTCCCACAAGAATAGAACCAGAATCTCACACTCTGCTCAGAAGGCCACACAAAAGTGCCTCAATAAGATATGGCTCCCTAGCCCTCTAAATAATCAGACCTCCCACACCCAAAGCCTCAATAGGTTAACCATCAGTAATCCTTCGCTAACCGAGTTCCAAGACAAGCTCTAAATAAAGACAGGAGTAAATATAGTCTACCTACCATCCCAACGGCCGCCCATACAACCGAGGAACGCAATCAAGTGAAAACAAACCCTCCAACATCCTATACTACCGGAGCATACAATCAACAAACAACAAACAAGGGTGGAGCCTCAAAAATTGAATGATATGATGCATGAAGATCTCAGATGGAATGGTATCTTTGTATGTACCTCCTCCGGTGCCGATCGGGCCCAGCAGGTAGGTTCCATGGAAGGACACTGCCCATATACCTCTACTCCAACGTATACCCTCCTTCCGACACACGCAACCCGAAGCCCCAGGCCCGGAGCGGTAAGGTCCATGGAGGTCCCAGACCCCATACTAAAACTCAGTATCAAGACATGTCATCCAGAAGCAAGTCCGAGATCAAGATAGATACCCAGTCTCGAATATGCATGACCATACCCTGTCAAGGACTAAAGTAGTAGAAAATGCCTCAAAAACCCCTCCAAGGGTGACCGGGCCTAACCGGGTCTAAAACTGTAGTAAATCAAGTCTAGTGTCTGCCCGACAGAGACTAGTATCAGTAATAAAATCAAGTCTGGTGTTCTTCCTGGAAGAGACTAATACCAGTCATAAAATCAGTGCGAAAACATCCAAAAATCCCCTTTTCTATCATCAATAGTACTAAAAACGAGCCCCCGGGGCCATATAAATTTAGGAAAACTATCTGTAGTGGCTCGCAGCCAAAACTGTTGTAAAACATGCAGGGGAAAATCTTTTTCATGGATGATATGCTCGCACACAAATATAAAAGTAGCCCAACGGCTCACAACAACTCCTATTAGCCCTGTACTGGCCCAACAGCTACTCAGCAGACATAACCAGCCTAAAAGGATCATCTCTATGTTTGGGTCTCGTGGACATTCCCCAAATAACCTACCATCTATGTTCCAGAGTCAATACAAGGCCACACAGGACCACAAGGGTAATATACAATACAATGCGAATAATACAAACAACGTATGAATTAAACGGATGAACAAGGCAGACAAGGTCAAGGGTACCAACCTATAACAACCCACCCAAGGATGCTAATTAATGTAGTTATAGCCTATACACGTAGAGTGTAGGTAGGGAAAGCCATAACCTACCTATCATCCCATGACTAGCTGCGGGAACGACGTTGTCCAGGCTCAAACTGCTCCGGGAAGCCCTGAATCACAAAAAAATACTTTCAATTGAAGCCCCAAAGGCATCTCTATGAAGCCTGACCAACCAAGGTAATGGAACGATTGCTAGAATCGACAAGACTGCAAGAACGATCCATAGCCAATTGAAAAGGTGTTAATGTCACACTCACGACCAGACAACTCCAAAGCATAAAATGAGGCCAATAACAATAATAAAGGCAGATAAATCCAACAACAATATGTTCACCACATCTCAAAGGAGTGACGAGCTCCCGAGGCACTATTTTAAGGCGTACTTCAAGTTGTTCAATCCAATCACTATCGTATGCGATCCCAATAAGAATTGCACAAACTTCCCAATCACTCCAGCACCTTTCCACAACCAGTACACCACAACAATAACCAAACACAATAAGATAAAGGGGATGTCCAAAGCCACAATATCCAAAACACCACTTCGTGGCTCGGAAAGCTGTAAAAATGATACTGGAACATGTAATTATGAAGTAGGATCATAGGGGAGAGATTTCCTGGACAAAAATATTCAATATCCCAAGTTAAACAACCTGCCTCCTTGCAGGAACAACAAACAGAGCCAAGTCCAACAAGAAACTACTACAAGTTATCGGAAAATATGACTTTTCGTGACTAGAAGCTTAGAATATCGATTTACCAAATAGATAAGTGTATGGGATCCTTACCTTGCCAATATAACTCCTTAGTTACTTCCAAATACCCAATAAACATATGCTATCTCGCTTTATCAACACCCACGAAGATACGCCATGAAATCGACGGGACAAACTACACCAAAATGACGAGCTCGCGACGTAGAGCAACTTCCGATAAACTTCTGAATTGAAAGCATCAAAGTCCACGGATTATTTAGGGACTTTCCCTCTGATTTTCAATAGATTTTGGGTGAAAAGTATGAGTTAAAAAGAAGGGAAATCAACTTTTATAAAGCTAAACCGACTTGGGATGGGGGGCCTACCTTGACGTGCCTGCTTGTGCAGTCTTACAAAAATGTGAATATCTCTCTATTCTGAAGTCGTATGGATGAACGGTTTAGTGAGTTGGAAACTAGACTTGTAGATCTTCAATTTGGTATATTGGGGGCCCACTAATTCTTTGTATATTGGGAGAAAACCCCCAAGACATTTAACCCAAATTTAAAGAGAATTCCTTAAAGGAATTTACAATAACATTTTTTGACTTTTGTTTCGCAAACTTGCTTGACTTCAAAACTTATCATACGACCATTTTGCGATTATAATACCTCATAACACATCCTTCTTAGTATATTAGACACTATTAGTCTTACCCCAAAGGTACGGGTTAATTTAAACCTTCCAAACGGGCGAGGTGTTACATGAGACATTTCTTTAACTCGAACTTTTGTGTAAGAGGTTCCTTTGACCTAGAATCTTGGTTTAATTCTTTGATATTACCAAGAATATTGACTGAAGTCAACGATTTCCAAAGTTGAAGATCTAAAATGCGGAACGACTGTAAAGACCAAATAAATGGCCCGGGCACCGAACTACCGGTCCCGACAAGCCATAAATGACTTGGGGCCGCTACAGGTAAGTTCTAACGATACAAGAAAGGTGAAAATGCGTACATGACTGGAAGGGTCATTACATCATCCACTACTAAAAAAGACTTTCGTCCTCGAAAGTTAGGGAAGAAGAAAACACTAGAGATTTAAGAACAGCGGATACAACCCCCGCACTACTCTCTCGGACAACCCGGGTAGCCTCCACGATCGGACGACACCCAACAGAACAGAACCAAAGAAAGCAACCAAGCCTTAATTTCTTACTAACCAAGCTAGATTTCAACCTCCAAAGATCTGCTAACCCAAACTGAACCTCGAGAATCTCAACCAAAAAGCACCGACACAACACCAAAACAAGAGCACCAAGGAGATCAACACACAAAACTCAAATCCTCAAAACCATACCAAGTTTACCAGAAAATCCATCAACCAAAACTCTAACTCATGAACCCGTTGTTCCGCAAAACCTCTTTTTTTATTCTGAACTGAATCCTTTAGCACCACAAACAGGAAGTTGCATACAAGTCGAACACCCAAACGACCCTCGAAGCATCAACTGACACACTGGAGATCCATAGTTCCCGCTTATACTTTACCATTAACGAAGTCACCCTTTTTATTCAAACTTGTTTCAAGCCAAGATATAGACTACTAGCCTTATCCATCCAAGATAACAGCCAGTAGAATATCATTAAAAACTAATGTTACCTACCCTGACTGACCATCAACCAATGAACGAACACTCTTGCTAACATCAAACTCGCTAACTGAACCTAATAGAACAATCTACCTGAACCCTACTAAAGTTTGCACACCAGGGTTAGGAAAGGCATGGAAGAACACCCTGTGTTGATGAAGAAACTTCTAAACTGTAGAATGAACAAAGTCAATCTCGTTGAACCGTGCAAAGTCTGAATCAACTGAAAGTGAATGAACCAGGGCAACCTGCCCAAGAGAACAAAACCAAAACCACGATCCTGCAAGAAGTGTGGTAAGCCTACCACGAAGTTTGTAACCATGAGCTAAGCTCCCAACTCTAGAAAACACTACTGCTACTCCGAACACTCGAAAACCATTTAGATGTGAAATTGCCTTACAAATCTCACCTCAGGAAGAAGCCCACCATGCCACGAATATCAAGTCCAAACACCCCGAAGGCAAAGGAAAAAGGTGCCTGGGGTTCAAAGTTACCATCTAGCCATAGAAATTTTTGCATATACCTTCAACTCTTTCCTTTGGATTGAATCAACCGCTCTACCGGATCTGCAAACAACCTACCTTTTTGAAGCATATATCATAACGAACTTCGAGTCCATACTTTCCGAGTCTAACCAACACTGGAACCCTACATAAACAACAACTTCGGATGAATTAATTAAATAAGGTTTCAAATCCTCGGCAAGTGAATGGAAATTACCAGTCTCTATGTATAAGCAGAACTCAAAATAGCCTCGCTAGTCTCAACCCGCACAAGCTGACCACATAAAGCATACACCACTGCTGAATCTCAAACTTACGCTGTTGAGTCTGTCCAACCATTGTAGAAGGACCTCGTACTAACTGGAACACTGTTGGAATTTAGAATATCCTGCCTCTTGCAGAGGTTAGCCAAGGACTAGGTATCCAAGGTCAATAACCGCATCCGCAATTGAAGTAAAGAAGCTAAGTTGCCTGCACCCACTGCCTCCCAGCACTAGGATGCTGCAACCAAATAGAAACTGCCACGAACCATCCGATGTAACCTGCCAAGCCATGATTCTGAAACCCAACTTTCAAAACTGCCAACCAAAGCCTTGGTCGAACCTGTATGCTGCCAATGAACCCATAAGAACCCAAGCCAACTAGGCTTGAATATGCAAGTTGCCAACACCGTAGCTACTATTGAAACAAAAACTAATCGATATAAAACCCACGACAATGTGTAGACGGCTGAATCAAATCACCAACACACAATCCCAAAGAAAACCTTCATCGCCACCTCAGGCAACTACTAGGACACATAAAAACAAACAAAGAGTCATCTCCCTCCTTTTTCAACTAACAAAAATCCTTCCTTAGCACATACTAAACCTTACAAATCCTTTGTCAAATAAGAACCTGAAGCCATTACCTTACTTCTCATAGCTACACGTCAAACTCAATAAAGAAGGAGAAGAATGGGTCGGATGCCCAATTCACCAAAAATGCTTACGAATACAACCCAACCACGAGGTTACGATCAACACTTAGTTGGAAGTGCTAAAGTCAAAACCCAATTCCGATGTCAACATCAAGATCTCATCCAAAGAACTACGATTAGGATTCTTTCCAACTGGAGCTGGGGATACAACAAAACATCCAACAGACCAGGAACTGGAGGAGACTATGGGAACAACCCACATACCTTCCAACCTCCTAAACTAATCAACAAAGAGGGTCGACTCTAGACACTCGGGAGGCCAAACCGATCTATGCACACTAGCATAACCAATATCTCCCAACTAAGGCAAAATCTCAACTCCGGCCCAATTATCGGTAATACACTGAACCATCATACAGATCTCTAGCCACGCTAAATAATGTCCTAGGCAACAACCATCTAGGACCGCTAGAAAGGAAGACTCAAAGCAAGCCTAGAACCACAACAAACAGGAAGCGTGCTCTACAAAGCCTACTCACAAGCTACAACTCTAGGTAAAACATCTCACATGGCTAACTCACCCCCATCCACTACTAAAGAATAAACTACCAAAAAAATAACACATCGATACTACAATTCAGGTATCCAAACAACTAAACAAGTAGCAGGTAGGCATATAAGCAATTACACGACAGAAGGGATAGAATCGCAACACGAGCGGGACTAACATAAGTCGAAGGTAGCAAAGTACTAACCTTGAGCAACGATGTCAGGAACCTCTACCTCTGGCTTACCAAGAGGATCATTAAGCTGACGGGATCTAACTCTAGACTGAGTGGTCAAAACTGAAGGCCCAATCGGCCCTCACCAGGGACAAGCTCTATAAAAGTGACCAATCTCTCCATAATAATAATAACCAGGTTGTCTGGGATACACAATCGTGGGGAAATTCTTAGCAAAGTTCCCACGCTCACCACACCAAAAATAGCCTCTACCAAATAAAGTCCGATGGGAAAATCTCATTGAACCTCACCGGCCACCACAACCTACATCCTTTGAAAGCAAACCCCATAGGATATGATCTGTACCCTGCCTGTTGTGCTCAACATGTCCTATACCAACACCCTCTTGAAACCATGGAGCAACCAAAACTGGCCCTGTAGACAAAAAGCAATGGAACCTATCTCTTATGGAGAATCCCCTACCTCGAGTCTGAGAACCTCGAGAACTATCATGGCGATGATGCTTCTGAGCACCACCTCCATAAGCCTCACAGCATAAACCCTCAATGGCCCAAGCATGGTCAACTACCTGAAGGAAAGTTGTCCCGACTGTAACCAAGTGCTCAGTCGCCAAACGGAGCGGTGAAATCAAATCTCCAACAAAACTCTGAATCTTATCAAACTCTGAAGGTACATCCCTAGCAGTACCCCTAACCATGTCGTGAAATCTTGCCTCGTACTCCAATACTGATAGCTAACCCTGATAAAGAACTAGAAGCTCAACCCTAACTGAAGCACCACTCATAGAACCAGGTACTGAAACACTCATCGGAGGACTTAGAGTCCTAGCCACGGTGTCCTAAAGCGTTGAGGTTGCTACAAATCCAATTGGAGGCTGGTCTGACCCCACACCCCCTATCTGGTGCGGTAAACCCTCAGTCTGAAGTCCTGTCACTGACAGAAGAACTGAAGCAGTAAGCACAGAAGCCTCGGCACCAACCGCTATCACACTCATCTGAGGCATCTGAGAATGAATGAGCAACCAAAGTTTTAGAAGTCAATAAAACCAGGAACGCACGATAAGGAGTCAAGAAGATGAAACTTTTCCTAACAATGCCCTGTAGCCTCTTGCAGATAGGATACAGACGTCATCGTACCGATTCACGAGACTCTACTTAGACACTTGCTTCTGTACCACGACACCGGTGAACCTAGAGCTCTGATACCAAGCTGTCATGACCCAATTTCTCAGGTCATGATGGCACCTACAACCCTCTAATAGGCGAACCAATTCCCGTAGCCCAGAATGGTTAGTAATGGACTACTACCTACCAAAATGCACCAGCAAGCAGAAATAAGTGGAAGTAGAATGTAAAGGTAGACCAAGTAGAAGCAAAACTTAAATATATACATAAAGGAAACTAGACCAACCCCAAGACTTGGTATCGACAGTACAAAAGCTTTTAATAGAATCCAAGTGCTAGAAGCAGCCAAATGATAAGTACAACTGTCTCCAAATATAAAAAGAGTAACAGTACAAAAGATGAGATATGGTCAAGCCCCGACCGTTAGGCGCTCACCCTAGTCTCAAACATCTACAAAATCTGTATGAGTCTCCAATGTGATCAACGGCGAGAACTCAACTAATATTTTCATAGAAAGTGCATAAGTGTAGTATGAGCACCAAAACAACGGGTACTCAGTAGGCATCATCGGCCGACTGAGCGTATATAAGATATAAAAGTTTTAAGTAACAGATAAAAAGAAAGCAGTCACTGAAGCAATAAAGGAAGCACAAGGAGCTATCACAAAGAGTAGACAACCAAAAGCTACAAGTCAAACATGCTAGCACAGAAAATATAATTACACAGAATTACAGGTGAAGGAAAGAAGAACGCACCTGAATTCCTTGCACAAAAATATAAGTAAATAGAGAGAGTGAGTTAAGAAAATGGCGGTATACCGGTACCCTCAAGTAAAAGAAAAAGACGGAAAGCAGTCTAACATATTCAAAATGGAATCAACAAGTATAAGGAAACCATAACACCAATCCAATCATATGATAGCATAACAAGGGAATCACCTCACAAGTACAACCCTAGGATGAAATAACTAAACCACAATAACCGAGAGATACCACTCCACTTCCCACAAGAATAAAACCAGAATCTCACACTCTGCTCAGAAGGCCACACAAAAGTGCCTCAATAGGATATGACTCCCTAGCCTTCTCAATAATCAGACATCCCACAACCAAAGCCTCAACAGGTTAACCATCACTAATCCTTCGCTAACCGAGTGCTAAGACAAGCTCTAAAAAAAGACAGGAGTAAATATAGTCTACCTACAGTCCCAAAGGCCGCCCATACAATCGAGGAATGCAATAAAGTGAAAGAAAACACTCTGGCATCCCATACTACCGAAGCGTACAATCAACAAACAACAAACAAGGGTGGAGCCTCAAACAATAAATTATATGATGCATGAAGATCTCACATGAAATGGTATCTCTATATGTACCTCCTCCAGTGTCGATCGGGACCAGAAGGTAGTTTCCATGAAAGGACACTGCTCGTATACCTCTACTTCGCCATATACCCTCCCTATGGCATACGCAGTCCGAAGCCCCAGGCCCGGAGCGACAAGGTCCATGGAGGTCCCAGACCCCATATTAAAACTCAGTATCAAGACATGTCATTCGGAAGCAAGTCTAGGATAAAGATAGAGACACAGTCTTGAATATGCATGCCCAGATCCTGTCCAGGACTAAAGTAGTAGAAAATGCCTTAAAAACCCCTCCAAGGTTCACCGGGCATAACCGGGTCTAAAACTGTAGTAAATCAAGTCTAGTGCTCCACTCGATAGAGACTAGTATCAGTAATAAAATCAAGTATGGTGCTCTGCCCGGTAGAGACAAATACCAGTAATAAAATCAATGCAAAAACATCCAAAAATCCCCTTTTCTATCATCAACAGTACCAAAAATGGGCCCCCGAGGCCATGCAAATTTAGGAAAACTGTCGAAAGTGGCTCGCAGCCAAAATTGTAGTAAAACATGCAGGGGAAAATCTTTTTCATGGATGATATGCTCGTACACAGATATAAAAGTAGCCCAACGGCTCACAACAACTCCTATTAGCCTTGCACAGGCCCAACAACTACTCAGCAGATATAATCAGCCTAAAAGGATCATCTCTATGTCCGGGTCTCGCAAACATTCTCCAAATAATCCACCATTTATGTTCCAGAGTCAATACAAGGATACACAGGACCACAAGGTTAATATACAATACTACATGAATACTACAAACAATGTATGAATTAAATGAATGAACAAGGCAGACAAGGTCTCGGGTACTAACCTATAACTGTAACACCCCGGAACTCTATCCTGTTAATAAGCTTAAAATCCAGAAGTTTCAGCAGCTGGGTGGCCACCACGGGCAGCCACCACAGGCGTCATGATAAAGACAGGCTGTGGGGCACATCGTGGAAACCCACCAGCAATTGCTGACCAAGTTTCTTTCGCTCGATGGGTGGTCACGACAGGTATCATGGGAGTGACGGCCCATGGAAACTCGCCGTCAAAATCCTCCAGCAGATGTTTCCCTACTCCCCAGTGCCATGATGGGCTATGCCATGGGCGTCATAGATGCGATGGCCCATAGGGCCACATTGTCAGAACCCTTCAGTAGCCTCCTCTTCATGCGATGCCTTGGTCGATGAGCCGTCGCGGGTACGACGCCTGTTGGTAGCCCATGAGGAGGGATTTTTCCAGCTTTTCCCAAGTTAAATCCCAGGGGTAGTTTAGTCATTACCCACCCTTTTATCTATTAAGTGAAGTTGTTTTGACTACTTTTAGAAGGGTTTTCACCCATATTATCCTAAGTCTATCCTAAGTTCCTCATTCTTCACTCAAAGAGGAAAAAATTGCTCTCAAGCTCAAGTCTCCAAGCTCCAAGCCAAGTCTCCTAAGTCTTTTCCATTAAAGTGGGTAATCCTCCCTTAAGGTATGTGGGTCTTTAACAATGGGTTCCTTTCACCCTTATGCCCAAAATCCCCAATTCTTATGTTGAAGTATGAACTTATGAAATTAGAGTTTTGATCTAAAATTTGAGGAAAGTTTATGAAATCAGTTTATATGTTTAAATTCATGGTTTCTTATTGATTACTCATAATTTTATTATGATTTTCTTATTGGTTTTGAAATCCCAAGCATGAAAGTTGATTTCTAGCATGAACCCATGAAATTGCATGTTTTCAAGAGAAAGTTGGCATGATTAGATATCATGGCCTTTATATATTTAGGAAATTACATGCCTAATTCTTCAAGTATGAATTTAGAAAGAAAAGCATGTTTTAAATTATGGCTATGCTAGGCCTAATGAACTATGATATGAAAGTTGCATGATACCGATGTGTTTTTATGCTTTACAAACTATGATATGAAAGATGCATAATACCCGATGTGTTTTCATGCTTTACGAACTATGATATGAAAGATGCATGATACCCGATGTGTTTTCATTATTTATGAATAAGATTTGGCATAAGAGTATGCCCTATGATATGATTATGAGCTATATGTATGCATCTTTTGGGAGTAGTATTTAGCACCGAGTTGGACGGGGTGAGATTGCCCTTAGTCTCAGAAACTCTGTTGCCAGTGTAGGTTATGAATTGAAATATGCCTTAAAGTCTTATGAGAGTGGATCTACATTTTAATGAATGGTGTCCTTGCCTAAGCGGGGCATAGGACAGCTTTGCCAACTAGGGTTATATAGTTGGAGATGGTGACTTGTTCCTTGGCAAGGTTCTAAGTCAGCTTTGCTAACTAGGGTCAGATAGTTAGATTCCATGTAGCTCACATGGTCTCATGTTGGTTATAAGAAACTCCCGTATATATGTTTTCAAGTTTTTCTAAGCTTTATGAACTCTCTTATGAACTATCATTTTGAAGTTGGCTTCTGCCTTATGAGTTAGATTCCATTATGATATATTCTCATGATACTTTACTATGCATGGATTATGCCTAAGCACATTTTAAAGCATGTTTTAATCTACTTATGCATTGCTCACATACTTAGTACATTCTATAGTACTAACGCATATTGCGCTGCATCCTTTTATGATGCAGATTCAGGTATTCCTTCCCAATTACGTGGCTATAGCTCCCAGGACACTCGTTGTTAGCTGTTGGTGAGTCCTATTTGTTCGAGGACCAGTTATGTTATTAGTTTTATTTCTGTACTCCGAGTTAGCTAGGGTCTTGTCCTAGCAACTCTTATGTTATGATTAGAGGCTTTCAGACATAGTTTGTATTCGAATCTCTTTATAGATATCGTATGTTTATGTGGCTCTTACACCCTTTTATTATGTCTCCTTAATTGGATTCCAGTATTATGCTTCCGCTTATCTTTGGTATGCTTGAGAATGCTATGACCAAGGGTTAGCTTGGGATCCTTGTGGTTCTGAGCCCCGTGTTATGTCTAGGGGGTAGCCTCAGGGTGTGACAAACTTTGTATCAGAGCCTCAGTTTCAAGTGTCCTAGGATGTCTGAAAGCCGCATCAAGTAGAGTCTTTTTCATGTGTATAAAATGCGCCATGCATATGAGAGGGAAGCTATGAGGTGTCTTCGGAAAAACTTCACTTCTTTTATAATAACGTCGTGCGATAGAGCTTAACTTTAATATTCCTCTAATCCTTATCTTATGCATTTCAGAATATGCCTCCTCGACGTGCTATGCCTCCCCGAGCCACCCGAAATACCGCTCCTCAAGTTCTGGTTCCCTATGTCACGAATGATGAGATTAGGAATGCTATTCACTTGCTAGCCCAGACTTTGGCCAATCAACAGGCTCCTGCCCTAGTCCATCCTCAAGGTGAGGTAGCGATCCGAGTTCGTGACTTTATTCGTATGAACCCACCGAAGTTTTAGGGTTCGAAGGTGGGAGAGGACCCGCTCAACTTTGTTGATGAAGTGAAGAAGATCTTTGAGATTATGCAAGTAGCGGGTGTTGATTGTGTGGAGCTTGCATCCTATCAACTCAAGGATGTGTCTCACATTTGGTTCATGCAATGGAAGGAGGCTAGGGTGAGGGATGTGATCTCCACGACTTAGGAATGTTTTGAGAGAGCCTTTCTTGATAAGTTTTTTCCCCGTGAGTTGAGGCAAGCGAAAGTGGAGGAATTTGTGAACTTGAGAAAGGGTTCAACGTCGGTGCAAGAGTATAGTTTAAAGTTCACTCAGTTGTCTAGATATGGTCCCTCCATGGTAGTGGACCCGCATGATCAGATGAGCAAGTTCATATATGGGGTTTCTGATGTGGTGAAGAAGGAGTGTAGGTCTGCTTTGTTGTTGAGTCATATGAACATTTCCAAACTTATGATTCATGCTCATCAGATTGAGGGGGATAAGCTTAGAGAGATGGCAAGGGAGAATAAAAGGACTAGATCTGAGGGTTCGGGATCTAGCCATCAAAAGTCTGGTGGTGGACACCGCTCTTTCTTCCAGAAGAAGTCATTAGGCCCCGTGCATTCTTCTGCTAGTGCTCCTTCACAGGCCTCCAGGCCCCGCCATGACCAGTTTAGCAGAGGTGCAGGCTCTTATTCTTAGAGTAGTGGTGCCAAGGGATCTTCCTACCCAGCTTGTGTTAAGTTTGGGAAAAGTCATATTGGTGAGTGCTTGGCTGGTTTAGGTATTTGTTTTGGGTATGGTCAGCTTGGGCATCGTATCAAGGATTGCCCTTCAACTAGGCAGGGACAGGGAGGTAAGACTCAGTCTACCCCAACAGCTTCAGGAGGTAGACCAGCCCCACATGGAACAACTTCTAGTTCTGGTGGTCAGCGCTAGAACTCCCTTTATGCTATGTCCTCCCGCCAGGATCAGGAGAGTTCTCTAGATGTGGTTACCGGTATGTTGAAAGTCTTTTCTCATGATGTGTATGCTTTGTTAGACCCCAGTGCCTCCCTATCTTTTGTAACTTCTTATGTGGCTTGTAAGTTCGAGGCTCATCCCGAATTGCTTTTAGAACCCTTTCATGTTTCTACTCCTATTGGTGAGTTAGTCCTAGCTGAAAGAGTCTACCAAAATTTCCCTATTTCATTCCATCATAGAGTCACTTCAGCGGATTTAGTAGAGTTGGAGATAAATGATTTTGAGGTTATTCTTGGTATGGACTGGTTGTATGCATGTTATGCCTCAGTTGATTGCCGCACCTTTGTGGTTAGTTTTAAGTTTCCTAGTGAACCTGTCCTAGAATGGCAAGGTAGTTCCTCTTCTTTGAAAGGTCGCTTCATATCCTATCTTAAGTCTAGGAAGATGATTTCTAAAGGTTATGTCTATCACATAGTTTGGGTCATGGACACGGAGTCCGGAACCCCAACTATTCAGTCTGTTCCTATTGTAAATGAGTTTCCTGAAGTATTTCTCGATGATTTTCCTAGAGTCCCTCCCGAGCGGGAAATTGACTTGGCATAGATCTCCTTTCGAATACTAATCCTATCTCTATTCCTCCTTATCGAATGGCCCCGTAGAACTTAAAGAGTTGAAAGACTTTTTTGATAAGGGTTTCATCAGGCTTAGTATTTCTCCTTGGGGTGCCCAGTCTTGTTTGTTCAGAAGAAAGATGGTTCTCTTAGAATATTTATCGATTACCGCCAATTGAACAAGGTCACAATCAAGAATAAGTATCCCATTCCTATAATTGATGACTTGTTTGATTAGCTTCAGGGTACTCATTTCTTTTCCAAGATCGACCTTAGATCCGATTATCATCATCTTCGAGTTCAGGAGTGTGATATCCCGAAGACAGCCTTCAGGACCCAATATGGTCTCTATGAGTTTGTTGTTATGTCTTTTGGTCTAACTAATGCTCCTACAGCTTTTATGGATTTTATGAACCGTGTGTTCAAGAAATATTTAGATTTATTTGTGATTGTGTTCATTGACGATATCCTTATCTATTCTCAGAGTGAGGAGGAGAATGCGGGCCACTTGAGGGTTGTGTTGCAAACTCTCAAGGATAGACAGTTATTTGCTAAGTTTAGCAAGTGTGAGTTCTGGATGCAGTCTGTTACTTTTCTGGGTCACATTGTGAGTAGTGATGGTATTCAGATTGACTCTCAAAAGATTGAGGCGGTAAAGAACTGGCCTAGACCCACTTCCTCATATGATATTAGGAGCTTCTTGGGTTTGGCTGGTTACTATAGGTGATTTGTGGAAGGGTTTTCTTCCCTTGCTTCCCTTTTGACCCGATTGAATCAGAAAAAGGTTAAGTTTCAGTGGTCCGACTCTTGTGAGAAAAGTTTTCAGGAATTGAAGACTCGATTGACTACAACTGTCGTATTTGCTCTACCCGAGGGCCTTGATGATTTTATTGTGTATTGTCATGCCTCCAGAATTGGTTTGGGTTGTGTTTTGATGCAATGAGGTAAAGTGATTGCTTATGCCTCGAGACATCTTAAGGTGCATGAGAAGAACTACCGTACTCATGATCTTGAGCTAGCGGACGTGGTTTTTTCTTTGATGATTTGGAGACACTACTTGTATGGTGTTCATGTTGATGTGTTCACGGATCACAAGAGCCTTCAGTATGTGTTCACTCAAAAGGAGTTGAATTTGCGACAAAGGAGATGGCTTGAGCTCCTTAAGGATTATGATATGAGTGTGCTTTACCATCCGGGTAAGGCAAATGTTATGGAGGATGCCTTGAGTAGATTGTCCATGGGAAATGTCTCTTCCATTGAGGATGGAAAGAAGGAATTGGTTAAGAAAGTTCATAGTCTTGCTCGATTGGGAGTTCTCTTTATAGACTCGACCGAAGGTGGTGTTATTGTATCAAATGGTATTGAATCGTCCTTGGTGGCTTATGTGAAAGCAAAGCAAGACCAAGATCTCGTTCTACTTCAGCTTAAGGGTGCAGTTTGTCAGTAGAGAGTTGAGGTTTTCTCCCGGGGGGAGATGGTGTGCTTTGTTATCAGGGTCACTTATGTGTGCCAGATGTTGATGGGTTGAGATAGAAGATTTTGGTTGAGGCTCATAGTTCTAGATACTCCATTCATCTGGGTGCCACCAAGATGTGCCGTGATCTATGGGAAGTCTTTTGGTGGAATGGTATGAAGAAGGACATAGCCGGGTTTGTGGCTAAGTGTCCCAACTGTCAACAAGTCAAGGTGGAACATTAAAGGCCAGGTGGTATGTTTCAGGATATTGACCTTCCCACTTGGAAATGGGAAGAAGTCAATATGGACTTTATTACTAGGTTGCCTCGTACTCGAAGGCAACATGATTCCATTAGGGTGATTATCGACCGGGTGACCAAGTCATCCCGCTTCTTGGCTGTCAAGACTACGGATTCAGCGGATTAATATGCCAGACTTTACATTCGAGAGATAGCTCGATTACATGGTGTTCCTTTGTCTATCATTTCAGATAGAGGTCCTCAGTTTACATCTCAGTTTTTGAAGTCGTTTCAGAGAGGTCTTGGTACTAAGGTGAAGCTTAGCACAATTTTTCACCCTCAAATGGATGGCCAGGCCGAGCGTACTATTTAGACTTTGGAGGATATGTTGAGAGCTTGTGTTATTGACTTCAAGGGAAATTGGGATGATCACTTACCTCTTATCGAGTTTGCCTACAACAACAGCTTTCACTCTAGCATCCAGATGGCTCCATATGAGGCACTTTACAGCCAGAGGTGTAGATCTCCTATTGGTTGGTTCGAGGTTGGTGAGGCAGCCTTGATTGGTCCAGACTAATTGCATGAGACCATGGAGAAAGTTCAGCTTATTTGAGAGAGGTTGAAAACCGCTAAAAGTCGGTAGAAATCTTATGCAGATGTGAGGAGAAGGGAGTTGGAATTTGAAGTTGATGATTGGGTTTTCCTTAAGGTTTCACCCATGAAGGGTGCGATAAGATTTGGCAAGAAAGGAAAGCTTAGTCCCCATTTTGTAGGTCCTTATTGGATTTCGAGGAGGGTTGGTAGTGTTGCTTATGAGTTGGAGTTGCCAACGGAGTTGGAAGCGGTTCATCCAGTTTTCCATATCTCATTATTAAAGAAGTGTGTTGGTGATCCAACCTTGATAGTTCCTTTGGAAGATATGGGTGTGAAGGATAGTCTCACTTATGAGGAGGTTCCCATGAAGATCCTTGATCATCAGGTTCGGAGGTTGAGAAATAAAGAACTCGCTTTGGTGAAAGTCCTTTGGAGAAACCAGCTTGTAGAAGGTGCTACTTGGGAAGCGGAAGAGACCATGAAGGCAAAATATCCCCATCTCTTTCCTTCCGACACAGTTTCAGCTTGAGGTAATGGTTTCCTCCTTAGTATGTCCCTCCGACTCTATTCCATTGACTTCTCTCATGATCCTAGCATGCATACATGTTTTACGAAGTTAGTTTATCATGTTTTCAAGTTAAGGAGTTCAGTTTTCATGATGTATCATTAATTTCCATGTTTTGATGCTTTGTTAGGCTGTCTTATCCTCAGTTTCCCTTGTTTAGTCTTCATTCGAGGACAAATGATCCCTAGGGGAGATATTGTAACACCCCGAAACTTTATCTTGTTAATAAGCTTAAAATCCAGAACTTTTGGTAGCTGAGTGGCCACCACGGGAGTCGTGATAGTTATGGGCCATGGGGCGCGTTGTGGAAACCCACCAACAACTGTTGACCAAGTTCCCTCCGCCCAACAGGCGGTCACGATGGGCGTCATGGGAGTGACGGCCCGTGGGAACCCGCCGTCGAAATCCTCCAGCAGATGTGTCCCTAATCCCCGGTGCCACGACGGGCTATGCCACGGGAATCGTGGCTGCAACGGCCTATGGGGCCACGTCATTAGAACCCTCCAGCAGCCTTCTCTCCATGCGATGCCTTGGCTGACGGGCCGTCACGGGTACGATGCCTGTCGGGTAGCTCGTGAGGCGACATTTTTCCAGCTTTTCCCAAGTTAAATCCCAGGGGTATTTTAGTCATTACCCACCCTTTTATCTATTAAGTGAAGTCGTTTTGACTACTTTTAGAAGGGTTTTCACCCATATTATCCTAAGTCTATCCTAAGTTCCTCATTCTTCACTCAAAGAGGAAACAATTGCTCTCAAGCTCAAGTCTCCAAGCTCCAAGCCAAGTCTCCTAAGTCTTTTCCATTTAAGTGGGTAATCTCCCCTTAAGGTATGTGGGTCATTAATAATGGGTTCCTTTACCCTTGTGCCCAAAATCCCCAATTCTTATGTTGAAGTATGAACTTATGAAATTAGGGTTTTGATCTAAAATTTGGGGAAAGTTTATGAAATTAGTTTCTATGTTTAAATTCATGGTTTCTTATTGATTACTCATGATTTGATTATTATTTTATTATTGGTTTTGAAAGCCTAAGCATGAAAGTTGATTTCTAGCATGAACCCATGAAATTGCATGTTTTCAAGAGAAAGTTAGCATGATTAGATATCATGGCCTTTATGTATTTAGGAAATTGCATGCCTAATTCTTCAAGTATGAATTTATAAAGAAAAGAATATTTTAAATTATGGCTATGCTAAGCCTAATGAACTATGTTATGAAAGTTGCATGATACCGATGTGTTTTCATGCTTTACGAACTATGATATGAAATATGCATGATACCCAATGTGTTCTCATGCTTTATGAATAAGATTTGGCATGAAAGTATGCCCTATGATATTATTATGAGCTATATGTATGCATGTTTTGGGAGTAGTATTCAGCACCGAGTTGGACGGGGTGAGATTGCCCTTAGTCCCAGAAACTATGTTGCCAGCTTAGGTTATGAAATGAAATGTGCCTTAAAGGCTTATGACAGTGGATCCACATCTTAACGAATGGTGTCCTTGCCTGAGCGGGGCATAGGACAGCTTTGCCAACTAGGGTTATATAGTTGGAGATGGTGACTTATTCCTTGGCAAGGTTCTAAGTCAGCTTTGCTAACTAGGGTCAGATAGTTAGATTCCATATAGCTCACATGGTCTCATGTCGGTTATAAGAAACTCCCGTATGTATGATTTCAAGTTTTTCTATGCTTTATGAACTCTCTTATGAACTATCATTTTGAAGTTGGCTTCTGCCTTATGAGTTAGCTTCCATTATGATATCTTCTCATGATACTTTACTATGCATGGATTATGTCTAAGCAAGTTTTAAAGCATGTTTTAATCTACTTATGCATTTCTCACATACTTAATACATTCTATAGTACTAACGCATATTGCGCTGCATCTTTTTATGATGCAGATTCAAGTATTCCTTCTCAGTTACATGGCTAGAGTTCCCAGGCCACTCGTTGTTAGCTGTTGGTGAGTCCTCTTAGTTCGAGGACCAGTTATGTTATTGCTTTATTTCTGTACTCCGAGTTAGCTAGGGTTTTGTCCGAGCAACTCTTATCTTATGATTAGAGGCTTTTAGACATAGTTTGTATTCGAATCTCTTTATGGATATCATATGTTTATGTGGATCTTAGACCCTTTTATTAGGTCTCCTTAATTAGATTCCCGTATTATGCTTCTGTTTATCTTTGTTATGCTTGAGAATGCTATGACCAAGGGTTAGCTTGGGATCCTTGTGGTTTCGAGCCCCGTGTTACATCTAGGAGGTAGCCTCGGGGTGTGACAATAACAATCCACCCAAGGATGTTAATTAATACAGTTATAGCCTATATACGCAGAGTCTAGGTAGGGAAAGCCATAACCTACCTGTCATTCGATGACTAGCTGCGGGAACGGCGTCGTCCAGGCTCGAAATGCTCTGGGAAGATCCGAATCACAAAAAAATACTTTCAATTGACGCCCCAAAGGCGTCTCTATGAAGCCTGACCGACCAATGTAATAGAACAATTGCTAGAATCGACAAGGCTGCAAGAATGATCCATAGCCAATTGATAAGGTGTTAATGTAACACTCGCGACCAGCCAACTCAAAAGTATAAAACGAGGCCAATAACAATAATAAATGACAGTTAAATCCAACAACAATATGTTAACCACATCTCAAAGGAGCGACGAGCTCCTGAGGCACTATTTCAAGGCGTACTTCACGTTGTTCAATCCAATCACTATCGTATGCGATCCCAATAAGAATCGTACAAACTTCTCAATGCCTCCAGAACCTTACCACAACCAGTACACCACAACAATAACCAAACATAATAAGATAAAGGGGCTGTCCAAAGACACAATATCCAAAACACCACTTCGTGGCTCGGAAAGCTGTAAAAATGATACTGGAACATGTAATTACGAAGGAGTATCATAGGGAGAGATTTCCTGGACAAAAAAATTCAATATCCCAATATAAACAACCTGCCTCCTTGGAGGAATAACAAACAGATCCAAGTCCAACAAGAAACTACTACAAGTTATCGGAAAATATGACTTTTCGTGACTAGAAGCTTAGAATCTCGATTTAACAAATAGATAAGTGTATGGGATCCTTACCTTGCCAATATAACTCCTTAGCTACTTACAAATACACAATAAACATATGCTAGCTCGCTGCATCAACACCCACGAAGATACGCCATGAAATCGACGGGACAAACTACACCAAAATGACAAGCTCGCGACGTAGAGCAACATCCGAATTGAAAGCATCAAAGTCCATGGATTATTTAGGGACTTTCCCTCTGATTTTCAGTATATTTTGGGTGAAAAATATAAGTTAAAACGAAGGGAAATCAGCTTTTATAACGCTAAACCGACTTGGGATGGGGGCCTACCTTGACGTGCCTGCTTGTGTAGTCTTACAAAAATGTCAATATCACTCTATTCTGAAGTCGTATGGATAACGGTTTAGTGCGTTAGAAACTAGACTCATATAC
Organism: Jaltomata sinuosa; assembly: GCA_003996215.1. Taxonomy (NCBI): domain Eukaryota; kingdom Viridiplantae; phylum Streptophyta; class Magnoliopsida; order Solanales; family Solanaceae; genus Jaltomata; species Jaltomata sinuosa. Next base: position 90,713 of record QJPP01000719.1, read on the forward strand.
CTTCAATTTGGTATATTGGGGGACCACTAATTCTTTGTATATTTGGATAAACACCCCAAGACATTTATCCCAAATTTAAAGAGAATTCCTTAAAGGAATTCACAATAACTTTTTCCGACTTTTGTTTCGCAACTTGCTTGACTTCAAAACTTATCATACGACCATTTTGCAATTATAATACCTCATAACACATCCTTATTAGTATATTAGAAACTATTAGTCTTACCCCAAAGGTACGGGTTAATTTAAACCTTCCAAACGGGCGAGGTGTTACACGAGGCATTTCTTTAACTCGAACTTTTGTGTAAGGGATTCTTTTGACCTAGAACCTTGGTTTAATTCTTTGATATTACCAAGAATGTTGACTGAAGTCAATGATTTCCAAAGTTGAAGCTCTAAAATGAGGAACGGCCATCAAGACCAAATAAATTGCCGGGGCACCGAACTACCGGTCCCGACTAGCCATAAATGACTTGGGGACGCTACAGGTAAGTTCTAACAGTTCAAGAAAGGCGAAAATGCGTACATGACCGGAAGGGTCATTAAACATTGCAACTTTTCAATTTCCATATCAATCATGCTTTCATTGTTTTTTTTTACCGCACGAAGCACGGGCATGTACACTAGTATATATATAAAAGAGGATCTTAGGCCCGCTGATGTGGCATGCCTCTTTGATCAGTATTTCTATTTATATTTTTTCTTATTTTTTGGTATTTTTAAATCATTACTTTAAAAAACATAAAAGTCATTATTAATTTTGAAGCACCGTTACTTGATAGTCCAATAGTCACAACCGTTGTTGAAGAGCCGCAAGTCTGTCAAAAGGCTAAAGTATTTACGTATGTTTTCATTACACATTTTGTTTCTTCCTTTTGGTTGCACCATGATCTTCTTCTCACCAGAAGTAATTATATTTTCTTGATTTTGTGTTTTGTTCGAGTTTAATATCTATTTGGTACTATAAAGTACGATTATTGCTCTTTTTTTTGTTATTAGCTTATATGAAATTTCTTTTATGTGCGATAAATTAAAATTATTATCAAAAAATAAAAAATGCTCATATTTTATCAAGATAACTAGTTGATAAAAATAACTAAAAAGGGGATAAAGAGATAAATTAAATGTTTTTTGTTTGCTCGGATAAACAATATAATAATGCTGATAGGTTTCTTTTAGTATAGACTTTGATATATTTTTTATATAGTATTATTACTTGAGATTTAATCATAATAATATAAGATAAATCAAATCACACTTTAGACATTAAAATTTAGAAAGAGACATATTAGCAATCTTAAGTATTAATAACTATTGGAGCGTATATTTAGTGAAACTGAGCCACTTCATATAGAGTTATATATAATTATACGAACGAAAATAATAACTGAGGAAGATGTGGCATATAGAAGGAGAAATGGGAAATGAAAGGCAATAGCATGTAGAGGAGGATGATAAGTACTTGAGAGGGAGATTGACTAACAGGATAAGACGGGAAAAGGAAAAAATGAAATAGGTAAACTTTTTTTGGGAAAATTAATTATTAAATAACAAAAGTCAATGAATAAACTATGCAAATGTTGGTGTTGGCACCTCTTTTATTTTCTTTTTTGGTTTTGAATTATTTACTTTTGGTTCCATGTTTTGGTTATTTGAATAGATTTTTTTTTAAGAATAAACTATTTACCCTACCATCTTATGTAAGAATGAAAGTAAATATACAATAAATATTTATATGACTACGTATTAAACTCCATCAGGCACATACACATATATAAAAATTAAAATTTCCTTTAAAAAAAGTTCTTGTAGGAAATGTGATTTATAATGAAAAATATAGTTCAGTGTATGCTCTATTTCTAACAATGATATTTATATTTGTCATTTCACTAATATATTTTAAAATTTTATATTATGATTTAAAATTTTATCTCAACAAAACTTTTATAAAATAATTTTTAAAATTTGTTGATTCCTTCTAAGATATTCACTGAACATAATCTTGCTAGTTTAATACTAAATTTGAGCCTCTTTTTGGTGAGAAATTTTGGAGAAATAAAGAAACAATGAGAAAAAAGGGGAAATTAAGCTTACCAGAGAAACAAAGTTTCTCTTTAGATAAAATCTAATTTGTGGGTGTATGGGTATATTATTATTATTATTATTATTATTATTATTAATAATAATAATAATAATAATAATAATGAGGAATAGATTATTTATTGTGTGGTCCATGTTTACATCGTATAAAAAAGATTTATTTTTCCATGTCATTTTTTTAATGATAAATGTGGTTAACTGATTTTTGAAAATAAAAGGCTTAAGTTGTGTGATTTTATTGATACAAAATAAAGTTCAATAACTTCGCTAGATAATTTTTCATAGTTCAATGACTTTTTGAGATATTCACTCAACATAATCTTGCAACAAATTGGAAAACTCATCATTTCCTTTCCATGTTGCCTTTCCAATATAGTAATACTTTCCATCCTTCAAGAATTCAACATGTCTATATAATCTTGCAACAAATTGGAAAACTCATCATTTCCTTTCCATGTTCCCTTTCCAATGTAGTGATACTTTCCATCCTTCAAGCATTCAACAAGTCTATATAATCTTGCAACAAATTGGAAAACTCATAACTCCCTTTCCAATATAGTAATAATTTCCATACATCAAGCATTCAACATATCTATATAAACACATGACTCTTTACTCTTTCCTCCATCACCAATCACTCCTTTTTTTTAGATATTGAAAGGAAAGAAAAACAAAGGAAAATTGTAAGAGGGAATGTTGAGTTGAACAAGATTGAGAAAACAAGTAACAGGCAAGTGACTTTCTCAAAAAGGAGGATAGGATTATTCAAGAAAGCTAATGTATTGGTTGTTTTATGTGCAACTGATGTTGTTGTTACTGTTTATTCCAACAATGGAAAATAGTATGAATTTTCTAGTTGAATAAACAATAGTAGCAACATCAGCTTCACATAGAATAGTCAATTCGTTAGCTATCTTGGATAATCTCATCCAGCTCCTTTTTGAAAAAGTCACTTGTGTATTACTTTTTTTCTCAATCTTCTTCAACTAAACATTCCCTCTTACCATTTTCCTTTCTTTTTTCTTTCCTTTCAATATCTCAAAAAAGGAGTGATTGGTGATGGAGGAAAGTGTATGGAGTCTTGTGTTTATATAGACATATTGAATGCTTGAAGGATATAAAGTATTACTACATTTGAGAGGGAAAACAGGAAGGAAATGATCAGTTTTTCAATATGTTGCAAGATTATGTTAGTATGGAGTTTTCTATAATAAGGTAGATTTGAATTTAGCATTTAGGTGAGTTGGTTAAAATTTACTTGCACGTGGTGTTTACACTATATCAGACTATCTTATTATGTAAATTCTAGTAAGTCATCTTTTTAAATTTCATGGCTCAATGTTACATCAAAAAGATCTCCTCTAACCACCAAGAGTGGCTAATTCGAGGAAAGGACGACTTGCAGAATTTGGTTGCTTTCTTAATTTTATACTTGTCTTTCAATTTTCAGGTCTATGATGATCGACATCAAGAATTAATTCCATGTATGGACAGGCATCTCATATATCAAATGAGATTAAAGCTGGATTTGTCACCGATGAAGATCTATGAAAGATGTTGCCCTTTCCAAAAGGTCTGATTGTTGAAATTTATTTTAGTTGTTTCAGTAATTTTTAGCTTAATAAATTGTTTAGATTTAAGATGAATATAAAATTTATTTTTTATTAGTTCCTTTAGTTGTTGAGATAATATAGGTAGTTTGAATTTTAAGTTATGCTGATTTTCTACTGTAAGTTGGCTATTTATAGCGCTCCTATACCTTAGAAGAAAATTGAAAGGCATTTTGAATCCTTTTTTGCTGCCCCATCTTTTAAAAGAGTAAACAGTGGTATAAGAGCTTCATTGATCTTACGAGATCTGTGAGTTCTTCTAAAGAATTACCATATCGTTTTTAATGCGTTAGAGATACCATTTTTAACCCGTTAGAGCTACAATTTTTAGCCTGTCAATACTATTTTAAACTCGTGCTAATTTTCAACACACATGTTATTTTTAACCTATATTATACATATATATATATATACAAGAGGATCCTAAGCCTGCCTACATGGCATGCCTCATTAAGCAGAAAACCCAATTATCTTTTTTTTCTTTCATTTTTTCAACATTTTATCCTACTTTCCCTATTTATCTACCTATTTTTTCAAATTCAAAAGACACATTCGGAAACAAAAAATCACGTCTTCTTAAATTCCTTTTTCCCAAATGTTACATTTTAAAACCTAATAACTACGACTCCTTACACTATTTTTTTTCAATTTTCCAGGTAAAACTCCCCATCAAACCTTTTATACCCCCATCTTCCTCTAAATATAAATAAGTCTTTTACAACCCTCTTTGATTAAAACCATAGGACCGGCCATTAGATTGGAGATTTTGGTTAAGCGGTGCCTCCGTCAGCTACATAAGACAATTTAGCATATGTCACGTCCTCTTTCATTTTCAACTAACATTAAAGAAGAAGAAATCTACAAATATTAATTTGGTCAGTATCCGACGAACACTATTTTATTTGTGGTCTTCACTCAATTCTCTTTTATTGGTGCCAATATATTTGAAGGCATTCACTTGTAATATAGACGTTCTCAAAAAATTAAGATGTGAAGATATAAAAACTTTTACCCCTGCTGTTGCATTAACTACGCGCTCTGGTTATATCATTGGATCATCTTATGTATTATGTTACAATCTTCTGAAGCATTCAATGAAAAATATGCTTGAACTATGAATTTTTTTTGCTAGAGGTGATGTTAACTATCATGGAGTTTGATTGCGTTTTTACTGTAGATATTGTATAAATATTTAATTTCTACCTATGTTTTAAGGCTTAAATGCATTTTACATACACATAAAACTTTGGTATGTCTAATTCCCATCTTCTTCTTTTGCGGTCCATTTCAACAATCTTCTCACTTTCTTTTATTCTTTCACGAATATGCACCACCATTAATTTATATGTTGCCCATATTTCCCATATAGAACATCTAGGAAGTAGTAGTAATAATATCTTGTAATGCCGACAGTTTATGGGATTCTTTTTACTCGACGTTACATGTGTTTGTATATATTTGTTTATGGATTAAGCTCCATACTATTATACTAGACTGAGGAGAGTGAACGGTGTGTACTTGTTGGTTTACAAGTTGTGTGTTCATATATTGATTGTGGATTATTGACATTCGGTTGGCTTGGGTACCACCCTTGGTACAGGAATACTAACGGTTTGCACAGGTACCACGCCTGGTATGGGTATAAAAAATAGTTGACACGGGTACCACGCCTTGTACGAATTAATAACAGTTGGCTCGGGTACCACGCTTGGTACAAGTTTACTTTTTTGTATCATTGCATTGTTATTAATTGCATTGCATTGACTGATATTGGTTCCTTGAGTGAACCGGGCTGTTTATTGAATTGTGATATTGATTGGTGGTCTTTGAGTGACCGGGTGATACCAAGCAGTGGTGGATGTCTCATGTTGAATATCGATCCTCTGTTCTACCTCTACTGACTTGGGAGCAGTTCCATGCCTTGTTCTTGGAGAAGTACGTAGCCCGTACTTTGAGGGACCCGAAGAAAGATGAGTTCTTGAATTTGGAACAGGGTGGCATGTCGGTCTCGGCTTATGAGGCCAAGTTCCATGCCTTGTCTCACTCTGCTACGCAGATGTTGGGGTCAGAGGAAGAACGAGTCTAGTTGTTTATCAAGGGTCTGAATACTGAACTGCAGGTACTGTCAGTGCATATGACTTCTTCAGGAAAGGGCTTTAATGATGTGGTGGATTATGTGAAGAAGTTAGAGGGAGTTAGGAAAGCAAGGCAGGTTAAGGCTTTAGCCAAGAAGCTCCGGAATGAGGGAAAATTTGGTGGTTCATACTCCAAGGGCCAAAATCAGCAGGCTTACTTGGCCCATCCTATTCAGTCAGCTTTTCCAGCTATTACAGGTGGTCATTAGGGAGCTCAGCCTTCAGCTCCTAGAGGCTAGGGAGCATCATACACATCAGCTAGCAGACTTACACTTGACCGTGGTTACTTCCATTGTGGTGATCTGGGCCACTTTAAGAGGGAGTGTCCATGTAATGACCCTTCCGGTCATTTCCACGTTTAAGTTTTGAAGTCAAGCAAATCGACAAAAGATATCGTAAGACCTTTAAGAAATTTTCTGAACTTTGGGTCAAATGTATCAGGGCTTTTCTCTCAATATATAAAGAGTTAGAAGTCCCCCGAAATACCAAATCGAAGGTCTACGAGTCTAGTTTCCAACGCACAAAACCTCACGTCCAAATGATCTCGGAGTAAAAAGTTATGACTGTTTTACCGCGGACTGTCTGGCAGAAAACGGGTTGCGAACCGGGTCGCGAATCGGGTCGGGTTAAACGTGATTTAAACCTCGACTTCACATTTTAAAACGCCATTTCAGTTCCGAAACAGTAATAAAATATAAGGGAGGATCCCGAGAGAATTCTTGAGTATCAAAATCATGCGTTGGCGAATTACGAGCCTAAAGAACTTTATTAGCATCGTGCGTGTATTTGAAATATTTATTTAAAAGTTGAATTTGGTAAAAATTATATTATTATTACCTTTTTAAAATATTTTAAAGGTTTATGGAAAATATTTTGTAACGTTATAATTGTATATGTATTTATTTTGTAAGGTTTTTATACCCCGTAATATTTTAACGGAGATAGTAAAATCGGTTATGTTAAAATTTATTATTATAAAATAGTAGGTTTTGTTTGAAATGATTTTCTATGAATTATGATACATTTAAAATATTATATTTATTTTACCACGAATCTATGCAATACCCGAGTACATACATAATGGGGTAACAATAATCTTGTGGCTACACTCCACTTCCACGTGGAAGCAAAGTGGAGTGTACAACAATTTTGTAAGTATGTGCTGGCGTAGATTCATGATAAGCTTAGGGTAGTGGTTGTTTTCAATTAAATGTTAAGGAGTATTAATTAGCTAATGTATGTATATGTTGCCTACATTTATACAACTCTTCATAACTCACATTTTCAGTCACCTTGGCAGTTCTTATATATATACTGCTTGTTGAAGGAAAGTTTTGTGGGAGAAAAATATATTTGATAAAGTAAATCAATTATCTACGTCAAGTTGTTCCATCCGAAATCTGATTTCGATTCCGATTTAGTTTTGGATTTTCTTGGAGTGGTTGAGCTTGGACATCATTGTTCTAGCAGCTGTCGTCGGACGACAGGTAGGTTACGGTTTATTTTTCCTAGACTCCGCATATATAGAATAAAATTGTATTAATGGACATCCTTGGGTTGGTTTATTAGGTTGGTACCACAAACCTCGACCGCGTTATTCATGTCCGCCTACTTTTGTTCCTCCGTTGCTTGTAGTATTCTTCGTTATATTTTATTTACCCTTGTGGTCCTGTGAGTCCTTGTTGACTCTGGAACATAGAAGGTGGGATTTTGGGAATGTCCGCGAGTCCCGGGCATAGAATTATCCTTCTAGGCTGGTTATGCTTGCTGAGTAGCTGTGGGCCTGTGCAGGGTCGATAGGTTGATTGTGAGCTGCGGGGCAGCTATTGGGTGTGATCATACCATTTCCATGCATATAAAGAGGTTTTATCCATGTTTTACAGTGGTTTTGGCTTCGGCCTACTGGCACTGTTTTTTAAACCTTGTATGGCCCGGGGGGCCCATTTTTGATGGAAATGATTTGGAAATGGTTGATTTCACTTGTGGAGATTTTTGGGCAAGGAAGTAAAATTATGTTTAAAATCATCAGTTTTACGATTATCGCTAGACTCGGCAGGGCCGGGGTGCTAGTTGAGTTTTCTTGTTACTTGAGATGATTTTTAGTCTCGGTCGGACCGAGCACCTGAGATGACTTTTTACTATTTAGACCCGGCTACGCCCGGGCACCCTTGGAGGGGTTTTTGAGATATTTTCCTACTATTTTTAGTCCTAGACAGGGTCTGGGCATGCATATTCGAGACTGGGTCTCTATCTTGATATCGAGACTGGGTCTCTATCTTGATACATGTTCTGATACTGAGTTTTAGTATGGGGTCTGGGACCTCCATGGACCTTGCCATTCGGGCCAGGGGCACGGGCTGCGTGTGCGTGGAGGGTATACGGTGGAGTAGAGGTAAACGGGCAGAGTCTTTCCAATGGAACCTTACCTGCTGGGGGCCGGATCGGCGCCGGAGGAGGTACATACGAGTCTCATGGCACTTGAGATCTTCATGCATCATATCATTCATGGTTCGAGGTTTCCACCCTTGTTTGTTGTTTGCTGATTGTACGCTCCGGTAGTATGGGATGCCGGGGGGTTTGTTTCACTTGTTTGTGTTCCTCGGTTGTATGGGCGGCCGAGGGACTGTAGGTAGACTCTTTCTATTTACTTGTAGAATTATTTCCTATTATGGATAAGTAGGAGATTGGTTACTGCTAGACTGTTAGTTTCTGGATTTGGGATTGGTATGACTAGTTGAGCTTGATTCATGTTTCTGAGTATGCCTATTATTACTCTTTATCTCTTCTTCTTACACTTGAGGTTACCGGTATACCGTCCATTTCATAAACTTATTTTGTATACACTGTTATTGCAAGGATCCCAGGTGCGTTGTTTCTTACTTTCACCTGTGCCTTTGGTGTGTATATTCTGCTTGCTAGCCTCACATGTGGTTCTGTTGTTTTCCCTCTGGGCTAGTTCCTGTGTACCTTTCGTTGATTTCTGTGACTGCTTGCTTCTATTCTGTCTGTTACTATGCTTTTATCTTATATGTGCCCAGTCGGCCTATGATACCTACTGGGTACCTTATGCTTCGCATTTGGTGCTCACCCCTACCCCCTGCATCTTTGGGTGCAGATCCTAGCGTGAGCCATCGCCGTTAGATCGTTGTGATTCGTGCTTGGAGATCTGTTGGGGACTACTTCAGGCTGAGGGTGAGCTCTTGGCGATCGGAGCTTAGCTTTAGTTTATCTTTTGTTTCATGTACTCTATTACCATTCAGAGACATCTGTATATATTCTTTTGGTTTATTTGCACTCCATGTATGTAGTTGGGCTCTGTACTATGATACCAGGTCTTGGGGTTTGGTTTAGTTTTCGCATATGCATATATTTATATCCCTGCTATCTATTTTATTTGTCTTGTCCGCTTATTTGCTAGATAGTAGCCCATTACTAACTGTTCTGGGCTACGGGGATTGGTTCGCCTATCGGGGGTTGTAGGTGCCATCATGACCGAGAAATTGGGTCGTGACAACTTGGTATCAGAGCTTTAGGTTCACCGGTGTCATCGATATAGGAGTCAATGTCTAGTAGAGTCCTACGGATCGGGGCGGAGACGTCCGTACTCAATCTTTGGGAGGTTACAGTTGCATTTTAGGAAATTCGACTCTTTCATTGCTTCTGTGTCGTGCGTACTACCCTTGAAGTCTCTGGAGATCTCATTTATTCTACTTCATACTTCCGTAGATGGTTCGTACGAGATCATCGGCATCACACGAAGATGAGCCTCCCACTCCAGCTAGGGGTTGAGGACGCCCTCGAACAGTGGCACCTGCTGGGGTGGAGATAGAGCCCGAGCAGCATGTGGTTCAGGGGGCAGCCCAGGTACCACTAGCTCCAGTTCCAGCTCCAGTACCCACTTCTGTGCCAGCTTCAGCTGCAGCTCAGTCTCCAGATATTCGGGGATTACTATTGCAGCTTTTGGGTGTGATTGGAGAGAGGCCTTCTGAGGTAGCGCAGACATCTGCTCAGGGGGAAGCCCTGGGTGCACAGAGCTCAGGAGCCCAGCCTGCTACTATGGCTCCCCGTGCGGAGGTTATTCCGGTTCCATCTGTTGCACAGCCTCTTGCTCCTCGCCCAGCTATGACAAAGTCAGAGCAGAAGGCGTTGGGCAGATTTTTGAGGTTAGCACCTCCGAGGTTTGCGGATACTTCTGGACAGGATCCACATGACTTTATTACTACCTGTGAGGAGATGTTGCATCATCTGGGTTTGTTGGAGACTCACGGGGTTGGTTATACTACCTATCAGTTGGAGGGCCTAGCGAAGTTATGGTGGAGGGCCCAGGTTGCTTGTAGACCACCATCGTCACCTCCTTTGACCTGGTCTGAGTTTTATGAGGCCTTTATGGCCAAGTTCCTACCACAGAGTGATCGTGAGCATCGCAGGGAGTAGTTTACTCACCTTGTACAGGGGTCTACGACTATCTCAGAGTATGAGACCCGTTTTCATCAGCTAGCACCGTTCGGAGCTATGATCATTCCTACCGAGGCTGATAGGATTCGCAGATTTGTATGGGGTTTGAGGCCAGAGATCAGGCAGCCAGCTGAGATATTGATTGCCAGTGGTCGGTCATTCCAGGCTATTGTAGATTATGCCCGCACTGTGGAGGACTTACAACGACATGATCAGGGGTCCAGAGATAAGAGGCCTCGACATCAGGGTGTCTATAGTGGTTCCAGATATGGCGGTAGAGGTCCTGAACAGTGGAGCCGGAGTTATCAGCCACAGCAGTACCAGGGTCAGTCCAGCCGACCGGTTCAGGCTTCCCTCCAGACTTTCGGTAGTACCCAGTTCGAGCAGGGTCAGAGTAGGCCATCAGGGGCTTGCTTTACTTGTGGTGCGATAGGTCACTTTGCTAGAGATTGCCCTCAGCAGGGTGCAGTTCAGTTGGCCGAGCCGTTACGAGTAGTTCAGCCCCCAGCTAGAGGGGGTGGTCGTCAGAGTAGAGGTAGTGCTCCGCGTGGCAGAGCAGGTGGTAGGGATGGCGGTCGGGCAGGTGGAGGTTGTCGTCAGTTTTATGCGGTCCCTAGGAGACCAGAGGCAGAGGCCTCAGATGCTGTGATTACAGGTACGATTTTTGTATGCCATCAGCCTGCTATGGCTTTATTTGATCCTGGATCCACTTGTTCATATGTATCTGCCTACTTTGTGCCTTATTTGGGGATGGCTAGTGAGCCATTATCTGTTCCTATTTCTGTTTCGACCCCAGTAGGAGATTCTTTAGTAGTGGATCGGATTGTGAGATCCTGTATATTATCTATTGGTGATTCAGAGACTTGGGGTAATTTGATGATTCTTGATATGCTAGATTTTGATGTGATACTGGGCATGGATTGGTTATCCCCTCACCGTGTGGTTTTGGATTGTTATGCCAAGACCATTACCATAGCTGTGCCCGGTGTATCCCCGGTTGTGTGGCAGGGTTCTGTTAGCCATGCACCATCTGGGATCATCTCTTGTCTTCGAGCTAGAAAGTTGATTTCCTGTGGGTGTTTAGCTTATCTAGCATATGTCCGAGATGATAGTGTTGACCCTACTTCTCCTGAGTCGGTTCCTGTGGTTAGATACTTCCTCGATGTGTTTCCTACCGACCTGCCAGGCCTTCCACCTGAGAGAGATATTGATTTCGCTATTGAGCTAGAGCCGGGCACTAGGCCCATTTCTATTTCTCCTTATCGTATGGCCCCTGCTGAGTTGAGAGAGCTTAAGGAGCAGCTCCAGGATCTGTTAGCTAAGGGGTTTATTAGACCTAGTGTGTCACCTTGGGGCGCTCCTGTTCTCTTCGTGAAGAAGAAGGATGGGTCGATGCGCATGTGTATTGATTATCGACAGCTGAATAGGGTGACAGT